>ML369792.1:53227-98985 GCA_005239525.1 Nicotiana knightiana | reverse complement strand
GAAAGAAAAAAAGGGGGGGGGGAGGGGATTTCATGAATTGTAAGGGACTAAAATACCCATATATGGTGAGTCATATTGGGATGCTATAAAAGTACGGTTATGGAAGAATAGTATCACCCCTAGGTTCAATCTAACTATTCCTGATATCCCCGATGAGACGCAAGCCCTAGCGGTGGTATTATATAAAATATCAAGTTATCAGTGGTAGATGATGAATCAACATTAAGGTGAATCAACAATAGAGAGATAAAAGTTCAACAATAGAAGATAAGATTAGACCATCAGTCTAAAGGATAAGCAACGAGAGTAACCTGAAGTTGGTTTCAGACCTCAGTAACGATAAATCAAAGTAAGAATTATGGTATAGTATGACCTATGTTGATGCAGTAAAGTCATACGGATAGATAATCAGGTCTACGAAATAAGATATAGCCATATCTGTAAGTTCGACAAAGTACCGAGCGAAGAACTTCAGCATACCTATGGATGCCTAGAGGGACATCTTGTCATATTCACAAAATGAGGCCTAGAGATGGGCTAAAAGTTGGAGGAAAAAGGAGAGAAGAGTCGCATAGGCGCAGTTACAGAGTCAGAGTCGTACATGCTACATGATAAAGGTAGCAACAGTTACAAGATTGGAAAAATTTCGACTATGAGTTGTGGTGTGAGAAAGAGGCTTTAAGGGGGAAATGCCCTGGTCTTTGGAATTATTCACAGAACTGTAACGACCCGACCAGCCGTTTTGAGCTCTAAAGCGTCGTTCAGCAGTTTAGGGTCAAGAGAAGCTCCATTTCAGGTATTATGACTTGTAGGCGTGGTCGGAACTGAATTTCGGGAAGTTTAGAGTTGATGAAAATTTCTCATTTTCGAAGCCTTAAGTTGGAAGAATCGACTAAGATTGGAATTTTGAGTAAACGACATCCGAATCAGGATTTGAAGGTTCCATCAGGTTCGTATGATGATTTCGGACTTGGGCATATGTCCGGATTGGGTTTTGGATAACCCGGGAGCATTTCGGCGTATATTAAAGAAGTCAGCATTTTTGAAGAAATTTCCTAAGTTTGGCTTAAAGCGCATTTCAGTGATGTTGATGTCCGTTTAAGATTCCAAGTCTAGGAATAGCTTCGTATGGTGATTCTGGAGTTGGGAGCGCGATAAGAAGTGAATTCAGATGTCCGGAGGTCATTTGGCTACAGATAGAAATTCGAAGGATTTTGAGAAATCCGACCGGAAGTGAAAATTTTGATATCGAGGTCGGAATGTGATTCCAGAAGTTGGAGCAGGTCCGTAATGTTGAATATGACTTGTGCGCAGAATTTGAGGTCAATCGGACGTGATTTGATAGGTTTCGACATCGGATGTAGAAGTTGGAAATTTCTAAGTTCATAAAGTTGGGATGAGGGTGTGATTCGTGGTTTCAATGTTGTTTGATGTGATTTGAGGCCTTGAGAAAGTCTGCATTATGTTTTGGAACAGGTTGGTATAATTGGACGGGGTCCCGGGGGCCTCGGGTGGGTTCCGGGAGGTTAACAGATCAATATTTGAAGTTGAGAAAAAGCTGAAGTTGCTGGTGTCTGGTGCGACCGCACCTGCGAGGTTTTGGCCGCAGCTGCGATCAATGGGGCGCATGTGTGATTTTGGGCTAGAGTTGAGGAAGCCGTAGATGCGGGAGATTGGTCGCACCTGCGGGAGCGCAGGTGCGGAGGTAGGACCGCAAGTGCGGAAATGAGGCTGGGCAGAATGTTTTAAGACCGAGAATTGTTGGCCATTTCTTCATTTCTTCTTTGGTTTGGTCGATCTTGGGAGGCTTCAAGGAGAGGATTTCTTCTTGCGATGTAAATGTATGTAATCCCTTCATGTTTCTAAGTAAAAATACAAGTTATATGCATGAAATTAAACATGGGAATTGGTAGGAAATTGGGAAATCTTAAGGAAACCTAGAATTTGGTAATTTGGATTTTTAGCCATGAATTTGAGCATGAAATGTAGAATAAATTGTATATTTTAGTTAGTAAGTCTATGGGTAGAATACCTCTTCGAGAAATTTCGGATTCTAGGCACGTGGGCCCGAAGGAATATTGGTCAATTCACTGAGCCGGGTTGGGAAAGTATATAATTTGAATTTGTTGTGAGTATTAGGATGAATTTTCATTGCTTTGCCTATTATGTGGTAGTTTTGGGGTGTTGTGCATCCATGGGAGTCGTCGGAAGGTCTTGGAAGCCGGTTATGGGACTTCGGAGCGAGGTAAGTCTCCTTTCTAACTTATGAGGGGGAATTATCCCCCTAGGTGAAATAATTAAGTATGTGTTACTATCTGCGGGGGCTATGTACGCACGAGGTGACGGGAGTCCGTGCGTAGCTACTATTATGCCATGTCCGGGTAGCCTAGGACCCACTAGATGCCTTACATGTTGTACCTGTGATCTTGTCTGTGATATTAGACTGCTAATATAATCGAAATTGTAATTGAATGACTAAGGAAGATTAGAGTTTATTTTCTAAATCATCTAAAAAGAGAATTGATTTCCTTCGCGGGCAATTGTATTTCCGGATAAGGGTGTATTATTGAATATTATAAAAACTTGGAAAGTGAATTTCAAAAAAAGGGATTTAAATACTATTTTGTGGTTTTTAATAGAGAAATCAGTCATTTACTTGGGTACTCATTTTCCCGACGTATTCGGGGTGGATTGTTGAGTGTGCATGACTGCATGTGATCGCTTCGCAATTTACATTCCGCGAGCGGAGTGTTATTTCCCCCACTCTCATGGGAGCGGGTCATACGCCAAGGTGAATTTAAAATGCAGTTATGGTTCGGGACTTTCGACCCTCGGCAGTGCATATACATGATTATTATATTGAGAGGTGCACTTATGGTACGGGCCGCTCGATCCTTGACAGTGCACAGAGATGATTATTATGACGGCTCAGGCCGATTGTCCTTATCCTGTACGCGCATGCTAAATTGTTAAAATGTTTTTCATGGATTTTTAAAGTGATAAGATATTTGGGGGAAAACAAAGAGGAAATTATTTATTTAAAATATTTGGGGGAAAATGAGGAAGTGGTAACTGCTTGTTTACTTCCAATATTTACTTGGATTTCAGTGCCTTATATATATTGCTGCTTTACTACCGTTACATGCCTACCGTGCTCATCATATGTTGTTAATTAATTTTCTGGACCTTAGTGAGTGTCTAATTCGACCTCTCGTCACTACCTCTCTGAGGTTAGGCGGGTGACTTACTGAGTACACGTTGTTTTTGTACTCATGCTACACTTGTCGTGCATTTTATTGCACAGGTACTTTATATCAATGTGGAGGATTCGGAGACTTAGGCGAGCTGCATCATCTGGAGGCGATCCGCAGCTGACAGAGCCTCCCTCGTACTGTATTTATTTTTATTTTAAATGTCCTTGTCCAATTTGTATTTCGGACAGGCTTTGTGATGATTGTATAAGTTCTTAGAAATTGCTCATGTACTTGTGACACCAGGTTCTGGGATGTGTAGGGGTATATTTGCTAAAATAGGATATTCAAATCATTGTTTTACTTAACAGATTTTATTTAGTTAATATGTAATAAAGTGAAAGGAAATGGTTCTTCATAATTGTTAAAACATGAATTTATTTCGACTATTTAATGATTGGTTTTCCTGACGGTGGTGTCTGGCGCCATCACGACCGTTGTAGATTTTGGGTCATGTCAACATGGTATCAGAGCGCTAGGTTCCCTTAGGTCTCACAAGTCATGAGAAAGTCTAGTAGAGTCTTGCGGATTGGTACAGAGACGTCTGTACTTATCTTCGAGAGGCTACAGGGCTTTTAGGAGTACTTCCTTTCTTCATTCCTCATCGTGCGATTAGATTCCTTTAGGGATTATGCCTAAATTTATTCCTACTCAAACTTACGCGTCACGAAGCGCTTTCTATGAATCAGGAATTTGAGGAATTGATATAGTGCTACAGATGTAATTCGAGATGTTTCCATGTGTAATTGGTTGAGCTGTTGTTATGGCCATGCAAAAGAATAATATGTTGTTTCAACTCAGTAGATGTGTTTCTGAGAGCCCTAAGGCTATGCTCAGGTAGTGATGATGCTTGCGATTGGTTATTGCGCGAGGTCGATATGATGATAGAATGCTTGCCCATATGTTGAGGGTGATGAATGGTTTGAAGGGAGGTCTTCTCAGAGTGTGATTTTGAGATTTCGGTATTTTAGTTCTGGCAGGGGAAAGGGATTTGGGTTATGAATGGTCCGGTTGGGGTTGATAAAGTAGAAAGACTTAGTGTCTTCAAGTGAGGTGGGATATGCACCTGTGATGTGAAGTCATCGTCATTGATCGGATGTAATGTGTTAAGTTTGTCGGTGCTATGGCTTCTTCGATTGCGTGGGGTCAGTGTATTGAGAAGAAGTATTGAAGAATACGGTTGGCAGAAACTGAGAGGTGCGGTGGTTCAATACCGGATAAGTGTTGATAATGAAGGAAGCTAGAGAAAGATAATCTTCGAAGAGCTTGAAGTCGTGGTGATCTGCTGGTTTGAGAGCTACAGAGAATGATCCTGAAATGAGGCTAGGCGGTGGTTCCATTTCTAGGAGGCAAGGTGTAAGAAGCGGAAGTCGAGCAGTCGCAAAGTGGGGGAGCGACAACATAGCTTGGAATTTGAAGATATTGTCGCGCATTTAATGAATGTCCATGAGGAGCGGACGGACTAGTAAAGTTGGTAAATGAAGCAGGGCATAGGATGGGGTACTGAAGTCACAACGAACGTGCATTTCAGCGTTGTTGGAAGGTGTCCGCGGGTGATTTCCATAGGCGGGTTACCTCCTCTGAATAGGTTAGCGGTGGCATAGTTGGCAGGTCTCTGTGAGCGGTTCTAGTGTCAGGGTAGTGACTCAGTCACGTGCTTCAAGGAAAAGGGTGTTTATGTTCTAGAAGAGCCTTGGAGTTGATTGTATTCGGGACCAGTTAGAGTGGGTGACTCTCAATAGCGCTCCTAGTGAATTCAAAAGTTAAGAATGCAGCGTTTAAGGGTTTCGGGCAGCAGTATGATCGAGAATCGAGCTTTTGCAGAGTAATTTTTGAGAAGAAAGAAGATGGTTGGAATGTTCTATGATATGTTTTGGCATGCAAGATAGTATTGGAGGAGTGAGAGAAATAAACTCCGGGTTGTAGAAAGACTTTCAGGAGGGTATGAGACGGTTGCGGGATTTAGGCAGCATAGTCTCGCGAATCAAGGTCACCCGGGATGAGTGAGGGTTGAGGTTGCTATGAGATTGAAGGAAGTTTCCATTATTCCTGAAGCAATTGAAGATGATTAAAAGAAGATAGATTGACTAGCCATGGTTGAAATGGCACATTTGCGGCAGTGGTCAGTCCCTTTGATGTGATTAAGTTATGCATGTGGTTTGTGCCGGTGTGTGCGGGGCTTGTCGGCCGTCGTAACGGATTTCATGTGGGAGCATTTGAGTGCTATGGCCTATCAGGTGTAGGCGGATCCTGGAAGGGTTATGGTGGTATAGATAACTACTTAAGGATTTGCATGTTGGGTGGTTGTGAGAATTCACTCGTGTGTTGAGATGGTACTCTTGAATTGAGTTAAGTAAAAGGTCTCTATATGATGAAGTGTTCACCCTATTGGTGGTTCAGAAGTTATGATGGGATTCTTGCGCTACCTCATATTGGCTTGTTAGGTGCGGTAAGCAGTATGGAACTGGGAGTAAGAACCGAGAATTACGGTTCGGTGTTAATAAGGATGTCATGAGCTCGGAAGAGCAAGCAAAAGTGATTTGAAAGTTCAGAGTAGGCTGGTGTTATCTTCAGTGTCACTTGAGAACGATATTCGGTGAAAGAGGCTTGGAACCCTGGTCATAGGTTCTTGTGTGTCTTGCGGCCTTAGTGTGGTCGGTGTTATGGATGGGTAGACTTGTTTCCTTGTGTGGAAGGTCGTGGAAGCATGACCGCGAATGCAAGTGTGACATGTAGTCACTTGATGGATTGAAGATTTGGACTGAGTATAAAGAAGTACAACGTTGTTTATTTGAGAAGTTACGCCTGAAAGGCGTTCAGTTCATTTGGATGTGGATTGTGGGGTGTTTGTCCCGGCTATGATGGTTGTTCTCGCGTATTATGAGAGAAAGTGGGTTAAAGTGGACCCAGATAAAGCTATTAACTTAGTTTGGTGAAAGCAAGGTAGACTCGGTGTTTGTGGATGGATTTAAATATGATTATGGGCTCCGTATGAGCCAGGCATGTTCCTTTCAGTATAGCGCTCCTCAAGGAGGGGCGTTGGGATATCAGGTGTTGTCCCGTCTTCGTCAATTCAGGTAATATTGTGATTATGCCGTGTGTGTTATGAAACGGCTTGATGATTTCGTACGTATTGAGGTCCCGCATAATGGTGATGCTATGTGAGGAGGATAGCTCTTGGGATCCAGAGTATATATATATATATATATATATATATATATATATATATCGCACCTTAGTCGTGTGTGAGCTTTTTCACTTATCAGTCTCCCCAGGATGGTATTATGCACTTAGCGTGCTTGTGACCAATATTCGGTAATGTGTAATAGTGAGCAATTTAGCTCCGTGTATATTTCCTTATATGAGTTTTATGATGGGATCGGGTGGCACGCCAACACGGGTATGTTATTTGGATCGGGTTGCACGCCGCAACAGTGTGATAATAAGAAGGGTTAATATATATTTATTTTTCTTATGTTTTACTTCCTATTTTCTGAAAAAAGTTCGTATTAGTTGCGTGAGTTGATATTCCCTTCCTGAGTCAATTCTTATCTATCATGTTCGAGTTATGGCCTATTGGCGCGATGTGGTATCATATGAGGCTGTTGGTCATGTTTGGGGTGATTTGTTGTCTGAGCAGTTCATACTGGGGGAGACGAGATTATCAGATCAGGGATCAGTACAATAAGGTTATTGGTTACGTGAAGTGCATATTAAAGAACAAATACCATTATTCAGGTTCATAATGAGGTGATGGTTCTAGTCAAGATGAGATATTCAATGATTTGTTAACTCTGCAGTTAGGTATGAATTTCTACACATCTCCTCTGTTGTGGTGGTATTGTCAGCATTATAGCAGGGTGTATGTATATATATCATGAGGTGCATTGGGAGCAGATTCGTGGGATTTTGTGCTATTTAGGTTCAGGGAACGTCATTGTGGTTAGATGATGAATTTCGTGGTGCATGGTGCTAATTCAGCAAAGGTATGTAGTCATGTTCTGGTATGTCGTGTGGTAGTTGATACGGTGTTTATACATTAGAACTAGGCCTGACAGAGAATTTCAAGTGTTGGAACTGGGTTCTGAGCTTATTATATGGATAAAAGAAGAAGTCTTCAGAATTGATCAAGCTAATGTACTCAACTGGGTTGTGGTAGCACGGGCAGGTGCACGAGGTGTTAAACAGTGATTTCAGATAACTCCAGAGCATTTCTTAGCACGTTCAAGGACGAACGTCCGTTTAAGTGGGGGAGAATGTAATGGTCCGACCGGTCATTTTGAGCTCTAGCGCGTCGTTCAGCAGTTTGGGGTCATGAGCAGCTCCATTTCAGGTATTATGACTTGTAAGCGTGGTCGGAATTGAATTTCGGAAAGTTTAGAGTTGATCTGGAAAGAAAATTCTCATTTTAGAAGCCTTAAGTTGGAAGAATCAACTAAGATTGGAATTTTGAGTAAATGACCTCCGAATCAGGATTTTAAGGTTCCAGCAGGTTCGTATGATGATTTCGGACTTGGGCGTATGTCCGGATCGGGTTTTGGATAACCCAGGAGCATTTCAGCGTATATTGTAGAAGTCAGCATTTTTGAAGAAATTTCCTAAGTTTGGCTTGAAGCGCATTTCAGTGATGTTGATGTCCATTTATGATTCCGAGTCTGGGAATAGCTTCATATGGTGATTCTAGAGTTGGGAGCACGATCGGAAGTGAATTCGGATGTCCGGAGGTCATTTTGAAGTCATTTGGCTAAAGATAGAAATTTGAAGGATTTTGAGAAATTCGACGGAAGTGGAAATTTTGATATCGAGGATGGAATGTGATTCCGGGAGTTGGAGCAGGTCCGTAATGTCGAATATGACTTGTGCGCAGAATTTGAGGTCAATCAGACGTGATTTGATAGGTTTCAGCATCAGATGTAGAAGTTGGAAATTTCTAAGTTCATAAAGTTGGGATTTGGGTTCGATTCATGGTTTCAATGTTGTTTGATGTGATTTGAGGCCTCAAGCAAGTCCGCATTATGTTTTGGAATAGGTTGGTATAATTGGACGGGGTCCCGGGGGCCTCGGGTGGGTTCCGGGAGGTTAACAGATCAATATTTGAAGTTGAGAAAAAGCTGAAGTTGCTGGTGTGTGGTGTGACCGCACCTACGAGGTTTTGGCCACAGGTGCGGACAATGGGGCGCATGTGCAATTTTGGTCTGGAGTTCAGGAAGCCGCAGGTGCGAAGGTAGGACCGCAAGTGCGGAAATGAGGTTGGGCAGGATGTTTTAAGACCGAGAATTGTTGGCCATTTCTTCATTTCTTCTTTGGTTTGGTCGATCTTGGGAGGCTTCAAGGAGAGGATTTCTTCATACAATGTCAAAGTAAGTAATCCCTTCATGTTTCTAATTTAAAATACAAGTTATATGCATGGAAGTAGACATGGGAATTGGTAGGAAATTGGGAAATCTTAGGAAACCTAGAATTTTGTAATTTGGATTTTTAGCCACGAATTTGAGCATGAAATGTAGAATAAATTCTATATTTGAATTAGTAAGGCTATGGGTAGAATACCTCTTCGAGAAATTTCGGATTCTGGGCACGTGCACCTGAGGGAATTTTGGTCAATTCACTGAGCGGGGTTGGGAAAGTATATAATTTGAATTTGTTGTGGGTATTAGGATGAATTTTCATTGCTTTTCCCGTTATGTGGTAGTTTTGGGGCATTGTGCATACATGGGAGTCGTCGGAAGGGCTTGGAAGCCGGTTATAAGACTTCGGAGCGAGGTAAGTCTCCTTTCTAACTTTGTGAGGGGGAATTATCCCCCTAGGTAAACTAATTAAGTATGTGTTACTATCTGCGGGGGCTACGTACGCACGAGGTGATGGGAGTCCATGCATAGCTACTATTATGCCATGTCTGGGTAGCCTAGGACCCACTATCATGCCTTACCTGTTGTACCTGTGATCTTGTCTGTGATATTAGACTGCTAATATAATCAAAATTTTAATTGAATGACTAAGAAAGATTAGAGTTTATTTTCTAAATCATCTAAAAAGAGAATTGATTTCCTTCACGGGCAATTGTATTTCCGGATAAGGTTGTATTATTGAACATTATAAAAACTTGGCAAGTGAATTTCGAAAAAAGGGATTTAAATACTATTTTGTTGTTTTAAAAAGAGAAATCTGTCATTTACTTGGGTACTCGTTTTCCCGCGTATTCGGGGTGGACTGTTGAGTGTGCATGAATGCATGTGACCGCTTCGCAATTTACATTCCGCGCGCGGAGTGTTATTTACCCCACTCTCATGGGAGCGGGCCGTACGCCTTGGCAGATTTAAAATGCACTTATGGTTCGGGCCGTTCGACCTTCGACAGTGCATAGACATGCTTATTATATTGAGAGGTGCACTTATAGTATGGGCCGTTCGATCCTCGACAGTGCACAGAGATGATTATTATGACAACTCAGGCCGGTTGTCCTTATCCTGTACGCGCATGCTAAATTGTTAAATATTTTTCATGGATTTTTAAAGTGATAAGATATTTGGGGGAAAACAAAGAGGAAATTGTTTATTTAAAATATTTAGGGGAAAATGAGGAAGTGGTAACTGCTTGTTTACTTCCAGTATTTAATTGGATTTCAGTGCCTTATATATATTGCTGCTTTACTACCGTTACATGCCTACCGTGTTCATCATATGCTGTTAATTAATTTGCTGGACCTTAGTGAGTGTGTAATTCGACCCCTCGTCACTACCTCTCTGAGGTTAGGCGAGCGACTTACTGAGTACACGTTATTTTTGTACTCATGCTACACTTGCTGTGTATTTTATTTCATAGGTACTTTCATAGCAATGTGGAGGATTTAGAGACTTAGGCGAGCTGCATCATACGGAGGCGATCCGCAGCTGACAGAGTCTCCCTTGTACTGTATTTATTTTAATTTTAAATATCCTTGTCCAATTTTTATTTCGGACAGGCTTTGTGATGATTGTATAAATTCTTAGAAATTGCTCATGTACCTGTGACACTAGGTTCTGGGATGTGTAGGGGTATATTTTCTAAAATAGGATATTCAAACCATTGTTTTACTTAACAGATTTTATTTAGTTAATATGTAATAAAGTGAAATGAAATGGTTTTTCACAAATGTTAAAATAGGAATTTATTTCGACTATTTAATGATTGGCTTGCCTGACAGTGGTGTCCGCGGCCATCACGACCGTTGTAGATTTTGGGTCGTGTCAAGAACAATTGCCAAGATGGAAAGGAAAGTACTAACGTATTCGGAAAACATAAGTTATGAAATGACAAGTGCATTAGTCAACATTCGAGGATGAATGTTCCAAAGGGGGGAATAATGTTACACCCTATATTTTCGTACGTGGAAGTACGCCATAAGTAAATTGATATAAGCTCGGAAATGAGATGTTACATTCTGTATTTTCGCACGTTAAAGTTTGTCGTAAGTTAATCGATGTAAGTTCGCGAATGAGATTTATTTTGGGATTATAAGTATTACACTTTTTGAAACAAGTGCTAAGTAAATTCGTGAATGTTAAAGGGTAAACGAATAAAAAAAATAAATTTTTGTTTAAGGTTGTCAATTTGGGATGAAATACGGCCCGAACTAAAATACTCGGTATTTATTGACTAGTACCATATGGCCATGATGGTAAGATGTATAAGGCGTGTTAAAGGTGAGTAGTAAGTAATTTGAGATAATTCTTCATTATTTGGATAAACAGGTAATTATTGATTTTAGTGGGAGATTAATAATTAATTAATGAATTAATGATTAAATTAATCAAGATCTTGGATAAGGTTTAAGACAAAACGTGACAGCCATGAAAGCCATCAATAATGACTCATTAAGCCCATAAATAGGTGGCTTATTTATGTAAGTTATGGGGCTTAGTCATAAAAGATGTGGGGCCCAAACCTAATTAGTAAAAGGCATTTCAAAGAATCAAGAAAATGATTCAATGTCACGTTAGTATTATATGTTATTTTATAACATCTTCAAGAAAATGATGTTTTATAACATTTCAAGAAAATGATGTTTTATAACATCTTCAACCCATTCATACAAGGATTTCAATCAGATGAGGTTTGGCTCCTTACCAACTAAATCTCTAAGCAAGTTTTACGTACTCTGGTTGAAAACGATTTGGACGCAAGAATTTTGAAAACTTGTAGGAAATCTCTAACGCTCTGGTTGAAGCTTAGTAACGTAAAATTTTGCAGTTCTAGATGAGTACAGTGCAACATTTTCCAAGAATATTATACGAATTTTTCCTACTCCAGGTATGTTAAGGCTAAGCTTTTCCTTCATTTTACATGATTTCGTAATTACACGAGTTTGATAACAAGGCATAAAGAAACACTCATGTCCCAAAATTTACGTATATTTTCCTTGTTTTGTAAGTTAGTATATTCTCCTTATCGGGACATCATATTCACTTGAGTATTTCCTTTTTCCAGTCAGGAGAGCAGAGATATATATAAAGTATTACAATATTTTCTTTATCATCGATCTATAATCGATGGTCAGGCCCCTATTGGGCAACCTCTGATCAGATGGTAAGTTATATATCGAGCCTGCTGTGGACGAGCGCCTATGAGCGAGCCTAGTTGGTAGAGATACAGAGCCTAGTATGGCCGAGCGCCTATGAGCGAGCCTACTACGACAAAGCAATTATATATATTTACTGAGCCTTATAGGGTCGGACAACTATTTTACTTATTATATTGAGAGAATTGAGTCAGTATTAGCAGGTAAGCATATGTTCAAATTATCATTTCAGTTTCAGCTTTTTGTATACTGCCTTACACACTCGGTACATTATTTTGTACTGACGTCCCTTTTGCCTGGGGACACTGCGTTTCATGCCCGCAGGTCCTGATAGACAGGTCGAGAGCCCTCCAAGTAGGCTATCAGCTCGGGGAAGATGTTGGTGCGCTCCATTTGCTCTGGAGTTGCTTATTTGGTCATTATAATTAGGACATGTATTGATTGGTATGGCGGGGCTCAGTCCCGACCTTTATGATACTTATGTACTCTTAGAGGCTTGTAGACAGAATCATGTATACAAATACTTGTATGGCTTTGTCAGCCTATGTTTAGAGTTTATAAATGATTATGTTGGCCTATTAGGCCCGTATGTCACGAGTATATGATGATATAATAAGAAAGATACATTATGTTGTTACTTGGTTGAGTAAGGTACCAGGTGCCCGTCGCGGCTCATCATTTTGGGTCGTGACAAAACCACTCATTTTTGTTGGCGGCTTACATGTTTGGTTGCATTCTAAAATAGTACGCAATCAATTCAGCGAGAAAAAATTGTAAGTGAAATACATATTTTTAACATACACACACACAAAACGCACACTTATATATAATTAAAAAACTACAAACCTTTCTACATGAAGTGTTCCCATACCATATATAAAGTAATACTTCAAGCCTAAAAGGATAAGTCTGAAGTTTCGCAAAAACTCATTAGAAAAATACATATTGCAGGAGAAAACTTTAACATTTTTAGTCTGAAATTTTAGCAAATGAACTAAAAAACTTCAGCATGTTTTCTCTGAAGATTTGGAAAAACTCATTAGAAAATTTGCAGAGTGCTGGACAAAATTTCAGCATGCTTAGTATGAAGTTTTAGGAAATGAATAAAAAAGCTTCAACATGGATAAGTCTGACTTTTAAAAGATGTAGTTACAACCTTATATATGCCTATTAACGGGTAATGTTTGCAAAAGCACTTCAGCCTATAAAGTATGACTGTCAAAAGCTATAGATGATAACTTCAGATAAAAAATGTTGAAATTTCTAAGTTATATATGCTAACTTCAGCTTATAAGGCATGAAATCTTAGGTTGACACATACTATATTATTACATTAAAATGCGAATACAACATTCTAAATTCAAAAAATTTATACACAAAAGGCAAACATGATTTTCATTTATATAACATATTACAAGATAAAAAATCACACAAAACAAAAGAAACCCATAAAAAAATTAAAAAAAATACAAAAGAAAAACATAAAATAGGAATTAAAAAAAACTAAGCATCACCATCATCATCAGAACAGTACTCCTCAATTTTTTGATATATCTCATCATCATCCAAATCAAAGGTAATTATAATAAAGTCTCATGAGATCGCACTTCAGCTTGTTGAATTGATTATGCTACTGATTTTGTTCAGTTATTACTCTGTCCATAAGATAAGAAAGACTCTTCAAGCTATTTTTCATCTTGGAATAGTCGTCCCTGATGGAAAAATTAAAAGAATCAAACTGCTGCACAACCTTGTCGAACGAGGTTGAATAACCTTCACAACTGTGTTCGAGGTTCAACCTATTCTGGAATGATTCATTGGCAAAAAAAATGGTATGATTTGATCACGTCCAACTATGATAAAAAGGACAAAGCGGTCGTTGCAAATATATTCCGGTTAACAAGTCCGAAGTCTAATCCCATAGGGAATTAACCTATCAATCATAACTATTGGACTCACACAAATTCACGTATTCAATCTTCAGAGATATTTAAATAATAGATTGGATGTTTACTAACTAAATATTATGTAATGAAAATGCAATAATTAAGAAATAACTACGAACATGATGTAGACAAGAATTGGAATGATCTAAGGTTCTGATTTACCCTATTGTCGGAATCCTTTCCGCTATATTTGCTATAAATTTGCCTAAGTCTTATCTATCGATCATGAGCACTCTGACAGTCGTAACTCTCTCCCGAGTAATTACACAATATACTAGACATATTCTCCCGAATAATGCTAGCTATCCTTAATTATAGCTCACTTAGATTGCACCCAAGGTTTCGTTATCCCTAATCCCACCTTTAAAACCTTTGTATTGATCCCTCATATATATCAGGAGTAATGTTGTTCAACAACAACCTAAATATGCACTCTCTCCTGAGTAATCCACACTAAATAGAAACAATTAATTGAGAGTCTTTCAATCAACAACAATAAACATATAGTTGAACCAATAGAGAGAATAATATGGCAAATCTATATTAACTTAACGAGAAATTCATCCTTCAATAGGTTCCATCAAAACCCTAGATTAGGAGTTTAACTACTCATACTAATGCAAAACAAATCACATTCATAATCATCAAAATAGAAGTAAGAAGAAGAAGATAAAACTCTTAGGAATTGATTTTGTTTTTTTCCCTTGTTCTTGCCTCTAAAATCTTTTAAAACCAGCTATATCCAACTTCTGGGCGAATTTAGGCTTCATATAGGTTTAGGTTAGTCGCCTAGGAAATTACACAATTGCCCCTGCGTGTTTCACTTTTGACCGCCCGCCCGTGGCCGCGGATTCAATTACGGATCCGGCCGCGGATTTTGACTGCCCCACTGCCTCAAGTTTGCGAGCTAATTCGTGGCCGCACACCTGGATGTTGCATTTCGCTTGATTTTCTTGCTCCTTTTCGCCCGGGCTAACCTTCGATTGGCATTCCACGCTTCACAATGACTCCAAAACACTCTTTATCTCCCTCCTAGCTTGGAGTGGCTCCTGCAAAACATCAATTTCTCAAGTAGAGGATTTTGTTATATTTTAACATTCAAACTTCAATAAAGTGCGGCTAAATTAGAGTGTAAATAGCGTCTAAACTGCATAAATATAAGCTACAATTAACACTCCACACTTAAACCATTGCTCGTCCTCGAGCAATAAACCACACTCCCCAAAGGCCTAACTTCACTGAGCGACTTCCCTACTCATCACACCAAGAATATTTCACAACAATTGAGTACATTAGTGTAACATCTACACCTCAAGAGTTGACTCCCTCTATCCAGGCAATGTTCCTAACCGGCTTGCTTACTCTAATTCAGAGGTCTAGACTTACCTTTCCTTCATGAATCAAGTGCCTACTCATAACAAAAGAGACCCCTTCCACAATCAGTAAAATTCACACACATTGGGGAACTTTTACAAGGAATAAACTTCACTAACCCTCATAAATGTTATTCTTGTGCCACAGAAAACGCACCATAGGCTTGCCCATAGTGTACTACTCTACTAGTTGAGCTCACTCAGTCTAGGATCAAGTAGGACTTCTTTTGGATGTAATGTAAGTTGCAGGTTGGGTAGGATATATTTGGATATAAGAGTGACTACACCTCCCTAAGCACTTTAATACATATACTTTAACATTCAAACCCCTTACTTATGTCAAACCAAACTCCATATTCACATCAATGTTTATTACCCCATACTTCTTTAAGCACAATTACATCAAGAGTCACCACTTATCAAGGAATGTTTCTTTTTCACAGCAATACGATTATTTTTTTCTTTTCTTTCTTTTTCGATTCAAGTGGCTCTTACTTTTTCAAAACATTGCACCTTTCTCCTTATTTCATTAGTTCCACTCAAAAGCCAAACCAACTACCCCACACTTTAACTTTTACACAGTTCATAACAATTCAAGTTCTCATGAGAGGTTAGAAGGTTCAAATACATGGTTAATTCAAACAAATGGGTAAGGGATTGTAATGTCGTTGCGAAGGAAACATGATTACATGCTCAATGGGGTTAACTATGGTACATAGAAATTAGGTAGGTGGAGTATCTATATACATGGTTCAACAAAGAAATGCCTATATCACTTCCCAGAATAAATAAGACTACCATTTCGCTTTGCAGACACACTGAGCAAGTTTTAGGCGTTAAATGTCATGCACAGAATATATCAAGCCTCACACACACATGGCACCTGAATCACTTCAGATTGGGTCATCCGACACTTAGCTCAGAGTATTTTAGCCAAATTAAGCACACACAGTTTAAGGCATTCTTACAAGATTCAACAAATGAGCGTAAGTGTCACACTAAGGTCCTCTCTATATTCAAGGCATTGCGAAGTTAAGATATCCTATTCTAATTCTTCCCATAGTCCATAAGTTCCTAAAAAAAATAAAACTAACTTCACCTGGTTCAAATAAAACCCTTGGAAAAGAACCGTGGTTTAAAGAAAAATCAAGGGGGAGTTGATACACTACTACAAAAGAAAATCTTTTTGGTTTTTTTTTTGTTCGACTTTAGTCCCTCAAGACACCCGTCGAGTGATATCCATCGTCGGGAGAAGTTGAAATTGATTTATAAAAAGAAACTAAACCAACCTATATACAACATATAACAACATACCCCCGCCCCGCACTTAAAAAGATGGCATGTCCCTGTGTCATACAAAGTAAAGCAAGGTAAGGTAAGGGGACTTCCCTGGTGGATCAGTCCTGGTCAGAGACAGTGGCAGGGCCGAGATGACATGCCCCCCAGTGCACGCAACGATCCCATGATTTTCATTTCTGACTTTACACTTTGGGTGGCTAAGGCACCAACTCTAGTTCCTAACTCTGTGACAGAAGTGCACAGTCCTGCCATGTCTTATTCTAGGGATGTCATGCACGTGCTCCGTCTCCCCTGGGATGGTCCTGCCTCCTCTTTTGTTTGTTCCTTTGGGGGTGAGGCATGCCTAGCCTCCTCCTGAACGTCATCACCTTCCTCAGACTCATCAGAATTGTCACGACCCAAAATTCGTAAGGTGGTGATGGCGCTGGATATCATTGTCAGGCAAGCCAAACATTAATTAATTGAAATAATTGCCTGTTTTATCAATTTATGAAGAAGTATTTCCTTACACTTTATTACATATTAATTAAATAAAATCTGTTGAGTAAAACAATAGTTTGAATATTCCATTTTAGCAATTATATCCCAACACATCGTGGAACCCGGTGTCACAAGTACATGAGCGATTCCTAAGAATTTATACAATCATCACAAAGCCTGTCCGAAATACAAATTGGACAAGGAAATTTAAAATAAAAATAAATACAGTATGAGGGAGACTTTGTCAGCTGCGGATCGCCTCCGGATGGTGCAGCTCGCCTAAGTCTCTAACCAGCCATGTAACTATGAAGGTACCTGTGCAATAAAAATGCACAGCTAGTGTAGCATGCGTACAAAAAACAACATGTACTCAACAAGTCTCCCGCCTAACCTCAGAGAGGTAGTGATGAGAGGTCGAATTAGACACTCACTAGGGTCCAACAATTAATTTAACAACATAAAATGAACACGATAGGCATGTAAAGGTAGTAAAGCAACATATATATAAGGCACTGAAATCCAAGTAAATACTGGAAATAAGCAAATAGTTACCACTTTCTCATTATTTTCCCAAATATCCTAAATAACATTTTCTTCTTTATTTCCCCCCAAATATCTTATCACTTCAAAAATCATGAAAAACATTTAACAATTTAGCATGCGCCATACGGGATAAGGACAACCGGCCTGAGCCGTCATAATAATCATCTCTGTGCATTGTCGAGGATCGAACGACCCGTACCATAAGTGCACCTCTCAATATAATAGTCATGTCTATGCACTGCCGAGGGTCGAACGGCCCGAACCATAAGTACATCTTTCAATAAAATAACCATATGTATGCACTGCCGAGGATCGAACGGCCCGTACCATAAGTGCATTTTTCAATCCGCCGTGGCGTACGGCCCGCTCCCATAAGAGTGGGGAAAATAACACTCCTCTCGCGGAATGTAAATTGCGAAGCGGTCACATGCAGACATGCACACTCAACAGTCCACCCCGAATACGTCGGGAAAATGAGTACCCAAGTAAATGACAGATTTCTCTTTTAAAAACCACAAAATAGTATTTAAATCCTTTTTCGAAATTCACTTGCCAAGTTTTTATAATGTTTAATAATACAACCTTATCCGGAAATACAATTTCCCTCGAAGGAAATCAATTCTCTTTTTAGATGATTAAGAAAATAAACTCCAGTCTTCCTTAGTCATTCGATTACAATTTTCGATTATATTAGCAGTCTAATAATACAGACAAGATCACAGGTATAATAGGTAAGGCATGATAGTGGGTCCTAGGCTACCCAGACATGGCATAATAGTAGCTACACACGGACTCCCATCACCTCGTGAATACGTAGCCCCTGCAGATAGTAACACATACTTAATTAGTTCACCTAGTGGGACAATTACCTCTCACAAAGTTAGAAAGGAGACTTACCTCGCTCCGAAATTCCATAACTGGCCAAGCCCTTCCGACGACTCAAATCGTTGCACAATGCTCCGAAACTATCCAAACAACGACAATCCAATGAAAATATACTCTAATATTTGCAACAATTCCAAATTATATAATTTCCCAACTCCGCTCTTCATACTCTGCTTCCACCTTATTCCTTTCAAGGTTGCACCTTGTCGTAAGTTCTCGCCGTCTCCATTGCGTGCTTCTTCAGTATCTCCTCAGGGCAGTGAAATGACAAAAATGCCCTCGGGCCCATGTGCCCGGAATCCGAAATTTCTCGAAGATACATTCTACCCATAGCTTTACTGGTTCAAATATACAATTTACTCTAAATTTTCCATGCTCAAATTCGTGGCAAAAAACCCAAATTACCATTTTCTAGGTTCCTTTAAGATTTCCCAATTTTCTCCCAATTTCCATGTCTAATCCATGCATATAATCTTGTTTTTAACTTAAAAACGGGAGGAATTTACTTACCTTGATATGCATAATGAAAATCCCCCTTGAAGCCTCCCAAAATCGCCATGCCAAGATGAAAATAGTGAGGAAATGGCCAAAACTTCGCATATAAACTAATCTGCCCAGGCCCCAATTAGTCTCTGCGTTCGCGACACCCAGAGCGCGTTCGCATAGCCTCCTCGAGCCAACTCTCTGCGTTCGCGGTCCTCTCCCCGCGTTCGCATAGGCCAAAGGGCCCCCAGGCCGCCATCTCCCCTTTCATCTACGCGTTTGCACACCTGACCCCGCGTTCGCGTAGAGATCACAACCCAATCCACCACGTTCGCACTCCCTTCTCCGCGAACGCACAAGTCAAACCAGCAGCCCTAAAATTTCCTTCTATGCGATCGCACACAAGGGACCGCGATCGCATAGCACACCAGATACACCAGAAGACAACAACAACAAAACAGAGAAAAATTATCCGAAATTGCCCCGAAACACACCTGAGGCCCCCGAGACCCCGTCCAAGTCACACGACTCAGTCCCATAACCTCAAACGGACTTAGTCGAGCCTTGAAATCACCTCAAACAACATCGAAATCACGAATCACAGCCCGATTCAAGCTTAATGAACTTAGAACTTTCAAACATCCACATTCGATACCGAAACCTATCAAATCACGTCTGATTGACCTTAAATTTTTCACACAAGTCATATTCGACATTACGGACCTGCTCCAACTTCCGGAATCGCATTCCGACCCCGATATCAAAATTTTCACTTCCGGTCGGATTTCTCAAAAACCTTCAAATTTCTATCTTTAGCCAAATGACTCCAAAATGACCTCCGGACATCCGAATTCACTTCTGATCGTGCTCCCAACTCCATAATCACCATACGAAGCTATTTCCAGACTCGAAATCCCAAACGGGCATCAACATCACTAAAATGCGCTTCAATCCAAACTTAGGAAATTTCTTCAAAAATGCTGACTTCCACATTATACGCCGAAATGCTCCCGGATTATCCAAAATCCACTCCGAACATACGCCTAAGTCCGAAATCATCATACGAACCTGCTGGAACCTTCAAATCCTGATTCGGAGGTCGTTTACTCAAAATTCCAATCTTAGTTGATTCTTCCAACTTACAGCTTCTGAAATGAGAATTTTCTTTCCAAATCAACTCTAAACTTTCCGAAATTCAATTCCAACCACACCTGCAAGTCATAATACCTGAAACGGAGCTGCTCATGACTTCAAACCACTGAACGACGCACTAGAGCTCAAAACAATCGGTCGGGTCGTTACATTCTCCCCCACTTAAGCCGACGTTCATCCTCGAACGTGCTAAGAACTGCTCTGGAGTTATCTGAAATCACTGTTTAACACCTCGTGCACCTGCCCGTGCTACCACAACCCAGTTGAGTACATTAGCTTGATCAAACCTAAAGATTTCTTCTTTTATCCATATAATAAGCTCAGAATTCATTCAAACACCTGAAATTTCTCTGCCATGCCTAGTTCCAATATATAACCACCGTATCAACTACTACACAATGTACCAGAACATGACCGCATACCTTTGCTGAATCAGCACCATGCACCGCATAACTCATCATCTGACCACAATGACACTCCCTGAACCTTAATAGCCAAAATTTCACGAATCTGGTGCTCCCGATGCACCTCATAACAAATATACATACATCCTGCTATAATGCTGACGATACCACCACAACAGAGGAAATGTGCAGAAATTCATACCCAACTGCAGAGTTAACAAATCGTTGAATAACTCATCTTGACTCGAATCATCACCTCATTATGAACCTGAATAATGGTATTTGTTCTTTAATATGCACTTCACGTAACCAATAACCTTATCGTACTGATCCCTGATCCGATAATCTCGTCTCCCCCAGTATGAACTGCTCAGACAACAAATCACCCCAAACATGACCAACAACCTCATATGATACCACATCGCGCCAATAGGCCATAACTCGAACATGATAGATAAGAATTGACTCAGGAAGGGACTATTCATCTCACACAACTAATATGAACTTTTCTCAGAAAATAAGAAGTAAAACATAAGAAAAATAAATATATATTAACCCTTCTCATCATCAGACTGTTGCGGCGTGCAACCCGATCCAAATAACATACCCGTGGCGACGTGCCACCCGATCCCATCATAAAACTCACATAAGGAAATATATACGGAGCTGAATTGCTCATTATTACACATTACCGAATATCGGTCACAAGCACGCTAAGTGCATAAATACCATCCTGGGGAGACTGATAAAGCCGCATGCTACAAAACCCAAGCACATCTGAGGTGCGATATATATATATACTCGGGATCTCAAGAGGTATCCTGCTCACATAACATCCCCACTACGCGGGACCTCAACACATAGGAAATTATCAAGCCGTTACACAACTCACACGGCACAATCAGTATTACCTGAATTGACGAAGACGGGACAACACCTGATATCCCAACACCCCTCCTTGAGGAGCGCTGAAATGAACATTCCTGGCTCATACGGAGCGTATAATCATATTTAAATCTATCCACAAACACCGAGTCTACCTTGCTTGCACCAAACTAAGCTAATAGCTTTACCTGGGTCCACATTAACCCACTTCCTCTCATAATATGCAAGAACAACCATCATAACTGGGACAACACCCCACAATCCACAACCAAATGAACTGAAAGCCTTTCAGTCATAACTTCTCAAATAAACAACATTGAACTTCTTTATACTCAATCCAAATCTTACATCCATCAAGTGACTACATGTCACACTTATACAATCTTTTCATAGTCATGCTTCCACGACCTTCCACACAAGGCAACAAGACACATCAAGAACCCATGACAAGGGTTCAAAGCCTCTTTCACCGAATATCGATCTCAGGTGACACTGAAGATAACACCAACTTACTCTGAACTTTCAAATCAATTTTTCTTGCTCTTCCGAGCTCATGACATCCTTATTAACACCGAAGCGCAATCTCGATTCTTACTCACAGATACATACTACTTACCGCACCTAACATGCCAATATGAGGTAACACAAGAATTCCGTCATAACTTCTGAACCACCAACAGGGTGAACGCTTCATCATATAGAAACCTCTTACTTAACTCGATTCAAGAGTACCATCTCAACACACGAGTGAATTCTCACAACCACCCAACATGCAAATTCTTAAGTAGTAGTCTATACCACCATAACCCTTCCGGGATTTGCCTATACCTGACATGCCATAACACTCAAATGCTCCCACATGAAATCCCATTACGACGGCCGACAAGCCCCGCACCGGCACAAACCACATGCATAACTTAATCACATCAAAGGAGCTGATCACTACCACAAACGTGCCATTGCAACCATGCTAATCAATCTATCTTCTTTTAATCATCTTCAATTGCTTCAGGAATTATAGCAACTTCCTTCCACTCATAGCATACTCAACCCTCACTCATCCCGAATGACCTTGATTCACGAGACTATGCTGCCTAAATCCCGCAACCCGTCTCATACCCTCCTGATAGTCTTTCTACAATCCAGAGTTTATTTCTCTCACTCCTCCAATATAATCTTGCATGATGAAACATATCACAGAACATTCCAACCATCCTCCTTTTTCTCAGAAATTACTCTGCAAAAGCTCGATTCTCGATCATACTGCTGCCTGGAACCCTTAAACGCCGCATTCTCAACTTTTGAATTCACTAGGACCGCTAGTGAGAGTCACCCACTCTGACTGGTCCCGAATACAATCAACTCCAAGGCTCTCCTAGCACATGAACACCCCTTTCAATGAAACACGTGACCGAGTCACTGTCCTTACAACTCGTCCATGCCTGAAGCATAAATTCTGAATCTTCCAAAGCCTAACCCTGGTCTGCCAGGGCCAACTTTTGCACTCATTCATCAAATCCCACGCACAATCACCATTTTACTCCTTTCCCTTAGCTATGATAACTTGCCGACATGCCGACAATCCGCAACCCCATGAGAAGACAATCCTACCACCCAACTGCAGATGGTGGGACTCCCCCACTTAGCCCGAAGCTACTCCTTGCACCACTCTAGACCCTGTCAAGATCCTTTCTCCTTTGTTAACATGATTTTTCTCAACCAATCCGTCCAATCCTTCCAAATTCTCTTGCTAGCACTCCCTAAATACTCAAATTCTGTAGCATCATTCACACATTCTGCCTCCTACCGAATAGCCACTAGAACCCCTCACAGAGATCTGCCAACCATGCCACCGCTAACCTATTCACAGGAGATAACCCACCTGTGGAAATAATCCGCGGACACCTTCCAATGATGATGAAATGCACGCTCTCTGCGACATCAATACCCCATCATATGCCCTCCTTCATTTACCAACTTCACTAGTCCGTTCGCTCCTCATGGACATCCATTAAATGCGTGACAACACCTTCAAATTCCAAGCTATACTGCCGCTCCCCCACTTTGCGACTGCTCAACTTCCACTTCTTACACCTGGCCTCCTAGAAATGGAACCACCTCCTAGCCTCACTTCAGGACCATTCTCTGTAGCTCTCAAACCAGAAGATCACCACGACTTCAAACTCTCCGAAGACCATCTTTCTCTAGCTGCCTTCATTATCAACACTTATCTGGTACTGAACCACTGCACCTCACGGTCTCTGCCAACCGCATTCTTCAATACTTCTTCTCAACACTCTGACCCCATGCAACCGAAGGAACCATATCACTGACAAACTTAACACATTCCATTCGATCAATGACTACAACTTCACGTCACAGGTGCATATCACACCTCACTTGAAGACACCAAGTCTTACTACTTTATCAACCCGAATCGGACCATTCATAACCCAAATGCCTTTCCTCTGCCGGAACTAAAATACCGAAATCTTGAAATCAAACTCTAAGAAGACCTCCCTTCAAACCATTCATCACCCCCAACATACGGGCAAACATTCTATCATCATATCGACATCGTGTAATAACCAATCGCAAGCATCATCACTACCTAAGCATAGCCTTAAGGCTCCAAGAAACACAGCTACTGAGCTGAAACAACGTTTTTTTCTTTCGCGGGGCCATAAATACATCCTCAACCAATTACACATAGAGACATCTCGAATTACATCTGTAGCACCATTTCAATTCCTCAAATTCCTGATTCATAGCAAGCACTTCGCAACATGTAAGATTGAATAGGAATGAACATAGGCATAAGCCTCAAAGGAATCGAATCGAACGATGAGGAATCAAGAAGGGAAGTACTCCTAACAGCCATGTAGCCTCTCGAAGATAAGTACAGACGTCTACGTACCGATTCGCAAGACTCTACTGGACTTTCTCATGACTCGTGAGACCTAAGGGAACCTAGAGCTCTGATACCATGTTGTCACGACCCAAAATCCGTAAGGTCGTGATGGAGCCGGACATCATTGTCAGGCAAGCCAAACATTAATTAGTTGAAACAATTTCCTGTTTTGTCAATTTATGAAGAAGCATTTCCTTCCATTTTATTACATATTAACTAAATAAAATCTGTCGAGTAAAACAATAGTTTGAATATTCCATTTTAGAAATTACATCCCAACACATCCCAGAACCCGGTGTCACAAGTACATGAGTGATTTCTAAGAATTTATACAATCATCACAAAGCCAGTCCGAAATACAAATTGGACAAGGAAATTTAAAATAAAAATAAATACAGTACGTGGGAGACTCTGTCAGCTGCGGATCGCCTCCGGATGGTGCAGCTCGCCTAAGTCTCCAACCACCCATGTAACTATGAAGGTACCTGTGCAATAAAAATGCACAACAAGTGTAGCATGAGTACAAAAAACAACGTGCACTCAGTAAGTCGCCCACCTAACCTCAGAGAGGTAGTGACTAGAGGTCGAATTAGACACTCACTAGGGTCCAACAATTAATTTAACAGAATAAGATGAACACGATAGGCATGTAAAGGTAGTAAAGCAGCATATATATAAGGCACTGAAATCCAAGTAAATACTGAAAGTAAGCAAACAGTTACCACTTTCTCATTATTTTCCCAAATATCTTAAATAACAATTTCATCTTTATTTTCCCCCAAATATCTTATCACTTCAAAAATCATGAAACACATTTAACAATTTAGCATGCGCATACGGGATAAGGACAACCGTCCTGAGCCGTCATAATAATCATCTCTGTGCACTACCGAGGATCGAACGACCCGTACCATAAGTGCACCTCTCAATATAATAGTCATGTCTATGCACTGCCGAGGGTCGAACGGCCCGAATCATAAGTCCATCTTTCAATAAAATAACCATATCTATGCACTGTCGAGGATCGAACGACCCGTACCGTAAGTGCATTTTTCAATCCGCCGTGGCGTACAACCCGCTCCAATGAGAGTGGGGGAAATAAAACTCCGCTCGCGGAATGTAAATTGTGAAGCGGTCATATGCAGACATGCACAATCAACAATCCACCCCGAATACGCCGGGAACACAAATACTCAAGTAAATGACCGATTTCTCTTTTAAAAATCACAAAATAGTATTTAAATCCTTTTTCGAAATTCACTTGCCAAGTTTTTATAATGTGTAATAATACAACCTTATCTGGAAATACAATTGCCCGCGAAGGAAATCAATTCTCTTTTTAGATGATTAAGAAAATAAACTCCAATCTTCCTTAGTCATTCGTCGATTATATTTGCAGTCTAATATTACAGACAAGATCACAGGTACAACAGGTAAGGCATGCTAGTGGGTCCTAGGCCACCCGGACATGGCATAATAGTAGCAACGCACGGCTCCCGTCACCTCGTGCATACGTAGCTCCCGCAGATAGTAACACATACTTAATTAGTTCACCTAGGGGGACAATTCCCCCTCACAAAGTTAGAAAGGAGACTTACCTCACTCCGAAATTCCATAACTGGCCACCAAGCCCTTCCGACGACTCAAATCGTTGCAGAACGCTCCGAAACTATCCAAACAACGACAAACCAATGAAAATATACTCTAATATTCGCAACAATTCCAAATTATATAATTTCCCAACTCTGCTCAGTGAAATGACCAAAATACCCTCGGGCCCACGTGCCCGGAATCCGAAATTTCTCAAAGAGACATTCTACCCATAGCTTTACTACTTCAAATATACAATTTACTCTAAATCCCATGCTCAAATTCGTGGCTAAAAACCAAAATTACCATTTTCTAGGTTCCTTTAAGATTTCCCAATTTCCTACCAATTTCCATGTCTATTCCATGCATATAATCTTGTATTTAACTTAAAAACGGAAGTAATTTACTTACCTTGATATGCATAACTAAAATCCCCCTTGAAGCCTCCCAAAATCGCCATGCCAAGATGAAAATAGTGAGGAAATGGCCAAAATTTCGCATATAAACTAATATGCCCAGGCCCCAATTACTCTCTGCGTTCGCGAAACCCAGAACGCGTTCGCATAGCCTCCTCGATCCAACTCTCCGCGTTTGCGGTCCTCTCCCCGCGTTCGTATAGCCCAAAGGGCCCCAGGCCCCATGCTTCCTTTTCATCTACGCGTTCGCACACCTGACCTCGCGTTCGCGTAGAGATCACAACCCAATCCACCGCGTTCGCACTCCCTTCTCCGCGAACGCACAAGCCAAACCCGTAGCCCTCAAATTTCCTTCTATGCGATCGCACACAAGGGACGGCGATCGCATAGCACACCAGATACACTAGAAGACAACATCATCAAAATAGAGGAAAATGGTCTGAAATTGCCCCGAAACACACCCGAGGCCCCCGAGACCCCGTCCAAATCACACGACTCAGTCCCATAACCTCACACGGACTTAGTCGAGCCTTGAAATAACCTCAAACAACATCGAAATCATGAATCACAGCCTGATTCAAGCTTAATGAACTTAGAACTTTCAAACTTCCACATTAGATGCCGAAACATATCAAATCACATCCGATTGACCTCAAATTTTGCACATAAGTCATATTCGACATTACGGACCTTCTCTAACTTCCAGAATTGCATTTCGACCCCGATATCAAAATTTTCACTTCCGGTCGGATTTCTCAAAAACCTTTAAATTTCTATCTTTAGCCAAATGACTCCAAAATGACCTCCGGACATCCGAATTCACTTCCGATCGCGCTCCCAACTCCAGAATCACCATATGAAGCTATTCCCAGACTCGAAATCCCAAACGGACATCAACATCACTGAAATACGCTTCAAGCCAAACTTAGGAAATTCCTTCAAAAATGCTGACTTCCACATTATATGCCGAAATGTTCCCGGGTTATCCAAAACCCGATCCGGACATATGCCCAAGTCCGAAATCATCATACGAACCTGATGGAACCTTCAAATCCTGATTCGGAGGTCATTTACACAAAATTCTAATCTTAGTTGATTCTTCCAACTTAAGGTTTTTGAAATGAGAATTCCAAATCAACTCTAAACTTTCCGAAATTCAATTCCGACCACACCTGCAAGTCATAATACCGGAAATGGAGCTGCTCACGACTTCAAACCGCTGAATGAAGCACTAGAGCTCAAAACAACTGATCGGGTCGTTACAAGAATCATNTCGCCCCCCCCCCCCCCTTTTTCTCGTGAAATCGGGTTTTGAAATTTCTGGGACAACTCCTTATTTTTGGGATTGAGTAAGGGGTTGGAAGAGTCGCCACCTAACAGATTAAGGTGCGTTAGGGAACCTAGAGCAGATAACTCATATTACCAGATTGCATCACCAAAGATCGGGTAAGGGCTCAAATTACCTCAAAGGGGAGGTGTTAGGCCCCCCTCGAGGTCCATAACGGTGGGTCCTAGCCGAACTTAATTAGGTGAATTAGTCTAAGAGGAAAATAAAATTGGACAAATACAAATTACTTTAAATAGGATTAAAGGGGTCCTAGGTTTTTTAGACTATAAGATCATTCCATGGAATACTTTGTAACTTCCCCAAGTTGGGGTGTTACTCATAGTATTAGCCACGGGTCATCATCTACTTTACTACCCAATTACTATCTTTCAGTTGTTACCTAAGCGTTCTAATAACTTCTAACTCGTTCCTTATGCGTGCACTACCCTCCTATACGTATGGCCCTAGAGGCATTAGGACCTCTATTTAGGGTGGTTCTAGACTGACCTATGTTATTTAGAAATGAGAAATCTAGTCGACAAACAAAATACAAGTAGGAATTTCATGTAAGGAAACAAATAAGGGCTCACATTGACCTCCACACATAAACAACAAATGCACGCAATTGAATTAGCAAAACTTTGTTAATTTTAGAGTCTTATAGGCATGATATCTATATGAGCAGAAATAGAACATAAAAAGCAATTTATTAAGGCGAGCATCGAGACCTATTAGTTTGCCTATTGATTTTATTAAGCATGAATCTGGGCACTCCCAGGCAGCCAAATATCACAATTTTAGGCCCAGAATCATTAACAACCCCTACAGATTTTCCTAAGTGATAATCAGAATTGGTTGAACTCAGAACTTATTAACATAACCCTATAGGCATGGTTTCTACGAGTTTTTTAATTATATACCTATAACATGGTTTCTAAGTGAACTACTTATTTTAACTCATAAAGACAGGTTTTTATCTCTTTTAGATCCTATAGGCATGCTTTCTAATTGCAGAACTGATTTCAACTCCTATAGACATGATATCTATTAATTTTAAATCCTATAGGCATGTTTTCTAGGTTTGAGATTGATTTCACCCTATAGGCATGATATCTGCAACTGTATGTGGGCAGATATCACTCATATGATTTCTAATGCAAGAAGTCTATAAACAGGATCTCGAATATGCAAGCGTAAAAATACAGAAATAAACAATCAGAAAGTCCTATAGGCAGAATCTCTAGACAAGTAATATCACTCACATGATTTGATCAACAAAATTAAACCTATAGGTAGGATTTCTACCCAAGTTTAACAAAGATAGAAGGAACCCCCCTGCTTTCACTAATTAACCCCAAATATGTTATTACAAAAATTATTACAATCCATAATATCGAATGAATTACATAACAATATCCATTACACTATAGGGAGCCTTCATAGGCCCAATATAAACCTGGGAACCAGGACTTCAAACATAGCAACTCTGGAGCATAATAGTGGTCCATCCATGGCACATAAAATTAGGCTTCTAGTGTGTCAAGTTCCCAAGGGCCACAAGGACCCCGTGCAATGTTCACACCAGAACCACACTCAGAAAAATAGTTCACAAAAAGACTGGAAGACCAGCCCCAATGTGTCATAGTTCGCAGGAGTCTCAACGACCCTAGGTGTAACGACCCAGCCGGTCGTTTCGAGAGTTTAGCTTGTCCCCCATTTATTCTTCATTCTTGTATGTTTCATCTCTTTTATGTTGCGTTGGGTTGATTGGTCCGGGTTCGGAGTGGTTGTGGAGAGAAATGAGACACTTAGTCTCTTAAGTTGGTGATTTATTTGGAAAAGTCAACCGGAAGTTGACTTATATGTAAGTGATCTCGAAATGTGTTTTTGTGGCTTGTATAGCTTCATTAGGTGATTTGGGACTTAGGGGTGTGTCGGAATGTCATTCGGAGGTCCAGAGAAGAATTAGGCTTTAATTGGCGAAATTGGATTTTTGGCGATTCCCGGTTGGCAGTGGAAAATTAGCTATCGGGGTCGGAATGGAATTCCGAAAGTTGAAACAAGTTTGTAGTGTCATTTGGGATGTGTGTGCAAATTTTCAGGTCATTAGGATGTGGTTTGGGTGGTTTCGGCATCATTGGCGAATTTCTGAAGTTTAGAAATCCTTAGGCTTGAATTTTGGATTTGATTTGGTGTTTTGATATTGTTTTGAGTGTTCCGAGGGTTCGACTAAGTTGAAAATATTGATATATGACTTTTTGGTACTTTTGGTTGCGGCCCCAAGGGGCTCGGGATTGATTTCGGATGATTTTCGGAAGGTTGGAAGTTTGTACAAAATGCAGCAAATTGGCTGCTAGTGCAGGCCTTCTGATGTGGCCACACCTGCGGACGGGGAGCTGCAGGTGCGAAGGCGCAGGTGCGGACTACCTTGCGCAGATGCGAAATTAGGGAGCCTGGCCTGGGAGTGCAGGTGCGAGGTTGGCTCGCACCTATGGGCCCGCAGGTGCGTGTAGAAGGCCGCAGATACGAAATTTGGTTTTAAGTGAAAATCCACACCTGCAAGGGATTTTCGCAAGTGCGGTGCCACATGTGCGTTTCATGGGATCGCAGGTGCGAGAGTGCTGGGCAGAACTTATATAAGGTTGCCTTCGCGAATTTTTACTCATTTCTTCACCATTTTTGATGGATTTTAGAGCTTAGAGCTGGGATTTTAAGGGGGGAATTAAGTGTATTCGGTGAGGTAAGCTATTTGGACCTTGTATCTTGTGTTTATGGCAATTATTCCATTGTTTAATCATGTTTTAGTGGAGAAATTTGGGAGATTAAAGCTTGAAATTGGAGAGTATAAATTGGGGATTTGAGAGGCCATTCGAGGTCCAATTTTATGTATTTGGTACGTATGAACTCGTGAGAGCGTAAGGATTCTAGTTTGGTGATTTTTATCAGAATCCGAAATGTGGGCCCGGGGGTCGGGTTTGGCCAATTTCGGGATTTTTGATGTAAATTGGTTATTTTCGAGTGGGTTTTGTTCCTTTAGCATATTTTGATGATATGAATCTGTTCAAAACAGATTCAGGGCGCATTGAGGCCGAGTCGAGGGGCAAAGGCATCGCGAAGTAGTTTTTCTTCCGGTTTGAGGTAAGTAACGATTGTAAATATAGACCTGAGGTTATGAAACCCGGTATTTCGTATTGTTTTGATAAATGAGGTGACACACATTCTAGGTGACGGGCGTGTGGGCGTGCACAGGTAGGGATTGTGACTTGGTTCGTCCCGTAGCGACTATTAAGCCGCGTATTTGATTTGAAATCATATGATATTCCATATTTTAGAGATTTACACTATATTTTGGGCTACGCGCCATGTTTGGGGCCTTGTGCCGACCTGTTTGGACCCTCAAGGGTGTTTTACTACTAATCTCATGCTGTTTTGATAGAAAAATATAATCTCAGTCATGATTTATATTTGTTCACTGTTCATTCCTGTTTATCACTCTGTTTTCAAACAAATGAAAGATATTTTTGGAATGAGTCCCCATGATTTGAGATGAGTTTCCCGAGTGGCTTGTGAGGATGATGACTGAGTGAGGTCGAGAGCCGGATTGTGAGGATAGTGATGGATCGGGCTGCATGCCGCAACGTTATATATATATTGGATCGGGTTGCACGCCACAGTGATATATATATTGGATCGGGTTGCACGCCGCAGCGACATATATTGGATTGGGTTGCACGCCGCAATGACATATATTGGCTCGAGTTGCACTCCGCAGCTAGATATGTTGGATCGATCTACACGCTGTATCGATATAACGCTTGGGCTGTAGGAGCCCCTCCGGAATCTGTACACCCCAGTGAGCGTAGTCGACTATTTATGGATCGGGTTGCACGCCGCATCGGATGTTATATGGTACCTATTGAGCGTGAGTGCTAAGTATGAGTGCTGATTGACGAGAGTTGAGTCACGAGTGACTGAGAGGCTTGCCCGAGAGGCTTTATTTGTGAGTGGTACTGTGCCCGAGGGGCTTATTTGTTATGAAACTACTGTTTTCACTCTTCTTTACATTTTATCCTCTAAATGATAAATGTTGAACCAATGGTTTATATGAGATTTGGAAAGGAAAAATTGGAGTTTTTATGAAACTTTCGGAACATAGATTCCTGACTTGTTTTATCGATTTCCACTGATATTCATTATCTGAATTTACATGATTTTAAAAGCTCGTCACTGCTCTCAAGTCTTTATTTATATTTTTTACTTACCGAGTTGGCATACTCACTTTACTCCCTACACCTTGTGTGCAAATTCAGGTGCCCGGATCGAGTGAGATTTGTTTCATTCTCAGTGGATCATTTATCGGAGACTGTGAGGTAGATGTACGACGTTCGCAGCCCCACCCTTCTCCTCCTTATTTTGTCGTCATTTACATTTCCTAGACTTGTTGTATCAAGGAAATCATGTCAGATTCTGTGTTTCATTATTTGCTCATAATTATTGACTCCGGGTTTCGAGATATTGTTTAGATATTTTTCCTTGATTATATATATTTGTGAAATATTAAAAGTGCAAGTTTTATGATAAATCGCGTTATTGAATTAAATGAAAAGTTCCTTATATTATGCATAGTAAATTGGCTAGCCTAGTACCAAGATAGCTGCCATCACGGCCAGTTTAGATTTGGGGTCGTGACACTAGGCAGTGCTCACATTGGAGGTGGTAGGAACCTAAATAGCTAGGAGTAGGAGTTTGGAAAACCATTGCATAAAGGGTAAAGGGAGGGGGACATGTTTTAAAAATAGCTTAATTCTCAGAAGCAAACAAATTCAGATTACAGGGTTGCAAACAGAACTGCACCAAGAAACAAACAGAATCCATGTTCAGCACATAGTTCAAGCAGATTGGCATTTCTTAGACTAGTATTTAAAGCAATCAAAAAAGAAAGAACACTTGGATTAAACAGACAGGATATATGAATTAAGCCATAAAGTATATCTAGTTACATGCTTGCAGTATCTCACAAAGTTCATAACAAAAGACCTAAAACTGACTCAAGAAAGACCTCACATTATTGAAATAACTTAGTTTAACAATATCACTAAGTGGGATCATGTGGTCACATAGCAAGCATAATCATGATGAAGATTGAAACAGATTAATCAAATAAAGCATGTAGAACATGATAGTAGGAGTTAAGGCATATAGATAGAACTAATTAAAACAAGTAAAAATCAGTCAAACAATAAATAAGCAAACTAGAGATGAAACATTTAAACGTTAAAACATTTTTTTTTTGCAAAAGATTTTTTGGAACCCTAGTTTTAGGGTAAAAATCGGTCACAAAAATAATAAATCTATAAGAAACGGAAATATCGAGATTTTAAAGGGGAAATACCAAAACAAACACCAAATCATTTCAGATCTAAAAGATCTAAACAGATTTATCCAAAAATAGCCAGGTTCGTAGAAAAAAATAAACAGAAATTAACAAAATCTGGTTTGAACCAGAGATTTGAAACCCTAAAATAAGAAAAGATTCGTACTCACAGGTATCAGAATGAACATAGACGAAATAGCCGAGATATGAGAGACTTTGAACCAGATTTGGTTCGAGTCTCTTGAGATTCACATCAAGTAACATAAAAATCATATAACCAATGAAGAGATGAAGCCAAATAAGGCATGGAATCGAAGGAAAATCCCATGAATCAAGAGGGAATGTGACGGCGGGGCTAGGGTTTGAGGGGGGGTGAGAGAGAATAGAGGAGAGNGGGGGGGGGGGGGGTGAGAGAGAAGACAGGAGAGTAGAGGATCTAAAGATGGCGGGTTGGGATTATTGAGGTAGGGTTTGGGGGTTTGGTATATTAAAAAGGGCTTGAAGGTTTAGGGTCATTGATCTTCTGAGATCAACGACTAGGATTGGATATTTAGGTGGGGCGGATTAATCAGACTGGTATGGGTATGGGTAGTTGGGTTATGGGTTAGGATAGTTGGACTAGTTAGTATTGGGCTGGGAGGCCCAAAAATTTAATTAAAAGGGCTATGTTATAAATACCCAATTAAATTAATAAAATAATTTATAAAAAATAATTAATAAATGATAAAATGCTATTTTTATATGAAAATGATTTAAAATAATTATTTAATATTATAAATATAAAAGTCATTTTCCGTGTAAATAAAGTAATTATGTATGCATGGGCTATTATTGAAAAGTTATTGCAATTATAACCTAAAGATGTAAATATAATTATGCATAAAATGATTGAAGCTTAATATAAATATAAATGATAAAAATTAAGTAATAAAATTATTATAAAATTATTTGTGACGCAATTAGTAATTATTTAGATAATAAAATGCTGAAATAAATTAATTAAAAATCCTTTACAATTACAGAAAATTATGGAAAAATACTAGTTGATGCTCATGCACTATTTTGAGAATATATATGTATATTTTTTAAATATATATGGAAACAATTGGGTATCAACAGCTGCCCCCCTTTACCCGGAAGGATGAAAGAGTTGTTGGGTAAAGATATGATGGCCAATTTTGACTGAATAGAGTGATTTGAGAGATGATATAGGTCGCACTCTGGTTTTCGAACTGCCTACATATTCATGGTTTTACAAGAATCATGTCGTGTGTAGTTCTGGATCCACCGGTGGAATGAACCAATGGGGTTGTCACAAGGACGGACACAAGGTTTCGAATATGATGAAATGGTTATGGTGTGCGGTCAGGTTTGAAATAAGTTGAAGGAAGTGGAGCGGGATTGCTCCTATTGGGATAACAGTTACTCATTAGGTCACCTGCAAATCAAAAGATGTACTGCAAGCATATACGTATAAATTTTCATAAATTTATACATGATGCAAATTCCCTTCAGACCATGAAAAATGTCTTTGGACGGTTGAGGATGATGTCCTTAGACCATGACGTCCCGGGCCATGAATTGTGCGGTAAGGAATTCGCAGGCCATGAAATGATGTTCTTGGTCCATGACAATGGTGCCTCCGAACCATGACGCCTTTGAATAATGATGTGCAAGTTTGAGAGATCCTCAGGCCATGGCATGATGTCTTCCGGCTATGAGGATGGTGCCTTCAGACTATGATGCCTTCGGACAAATTGGCTATATTTCAACCCATGAGGTGCAGAGGCATGATGCTAGAAGCAATAAGACATGGCTTAGTCTTGTGAAATTGAGAGCAGAGCTTAGCCTGAGAGAAGAGAACAATGCAAGAGAGACAGTGCTTAGTCTCGTGCGAGATTCAGGACAGTGCTTAGTACCATGCAAAGGGAAGGCAGGTCTTAGACTTATGCAAGTGGGGAGGCAGGGCTTAGCCTCATGCAAGGTTCAGGACAATTCTTAGTCCCATGCAAAGAGAAGGCAGAGCTTAGCCTCATGCAGGTGATTTGAGACAGGGCTTAGTCTCATGCGAAGAGAAGGAAGTGCTTAGCCTTATGCAAGTGGAGAGGCAGGGCTTAGCCTCATGCAAGGATTGAGATAGGGCTTAGTCTGAGGCAAAGAGAAGACAGTGCTTAGCCTTATGCAAGTGGAGAGGCAGGGCTTAGCCTCATGCAAGGTTCGGGACAGTGCTTAGTCCCATGCAAAGAGAAGGCAGTGCTTAGCCTTATGCAAATAGACAGGCGGGGCTTAGCCTCATGCAAGGATTGAGATAGGGCTTAGTCTCATGCAAAGAGAAGGCAGCGCTTAGCCTTATGCAAGTGGAGATGCAGGGTTTAGCCTCATGCAAGATTCCGGACAGTGCTTAGTCCCATGCAAAGAGAAGGCAAGGCTTAGCCTTATGCAAATGGGAGGCAGTGCTTAGCCTTATGTAAGTGGGGAGATAGGGCTTAGCCTCATGCGGAGAGAAGGCAGTGCTTAGCCTTATGCAAATAGGGAGGCATGGCTTAGCCTCATGCAAGATTGAGACAAAGCTTAGTATCATGCAAAGAGAGGAGTAAGGGTGAAGTATTCTTAGCTGACAATGTGTTTTATGCATAGTGATTGTGTCGTTGAGATGGTGTTTATCATGATGATATAGTCCTGCATCCAAAGAAAATTTGTGAGTTTTTACGGGGAGAGGTTGGTTCGTGCCTTTGCTTGCTCGATTTTCTCCGTCTTGTCTGAAGATCCTATTCAAGCTATTAGGGTAGCATTTGGCTAAAGCAAAGTTTCTTTTTCAAAAGCATGCGTGTATAATTTTCAAAGACATAGTAGTATGCAGTTTAGTTAGATGAACCAGTAACTGTGACATTATTAGAGATATTGTGACTTCCATTACCGTAGAATTTTGAGGGTCCTCCTCAAAATTCTACCACAGTTAACTAGATGACCTTTCTGACTGCTCCATATGCTGCGGTTGGCTGGACTTGCTTCAAAATTTTGAGGGCCCTCCTCAAAATTCTGCCCCAGTTTCTGATGGTGGGGAAAATAAAATTTTTATTGAATTGTGACCGAACCCACAAGGCTTCCTACGTATCCCCTCTTAAACGGGAATCAGGTCGAGCGTAGTTCAATTTACATCATATGAAGAAGCATATATGGTTTAAACATAGTATGTTTTGACTGCATTTGAATTGATAGGCTTTGGCCAGATTTCTCCATCCATCTCTATGAGTATGAGAGCTCCTCCTGTCAATACTCTGTGAACCATGTAAGGACCTTGCCAGTTGGGAGAGAATTTCCCTCTGGCCTCATCTTGATGTGGAAATATCTGTTTTAGTACCAGCTGCCCTGGCGTGAACTGTCTTGGTTTGACCCTTTTATTGAAAGCCTTGGACATTCTATTCTAATAGAGCTGGCCGTGACACACAGTATTCATCCTCTTGCCATCTATGAAGGCTAATTGCTCATAGAGGTTCCTTATCCATTATGCATCGTTGAGTTCAGCTTCTTGTATGATTATCAAAGAAGGAATTTCTACCTCGGCGGGAATGACTACTTTGGTACCTTAAACCAGCAGATAAGGAGTTGCCCCGGTTGATGTGCAGATTGTGGTACAGTATCCCAGTAAGGCGAATGGTAATTTCTCGTGCCATTATTTGTGATTATATACCATTTTCCTTAGTATCTTCTTGATGTTTTTCTTGACAACCTCTGCGACTTTATTCATTTGAGGCTTGTATGCTATGGAATTCTTGTACTTGATTTTGAAAGTTTCACACATGGCTTTCATCAGATCACTGTTGAGATTGGCGGCATTGTCAGTGACGATGGACTCTGGAACCCCAAATCAACAAACAATCTGGTCTCTGACAAAATCTGCAATAGCTTTCTTGGTTACCACTTTGTAAGATGCAGCTTCAACCCATTTGGTGAAGTAGTCGATGGCAACTAAAATGAACCGGTGCCCGTTTGAAGCGATGGGCTCAATTGGGCCGATGCCATCCATTCACAAGAAGCGAAAGGCCAAGGTGATCTTGTTGCATTAAGCTCATTTGGCAGCACCTGTATCATGTCTGCATGTATCTGGCATTGGTAGCATTTTTGAACGTACCATATGCAGTATGTTTCCATGGTAATCCAAAAGTATCCAGCCATGAGTAGCTTCTTGGCCAAGATAAAGCCGTTCATATGTGGGCCGCAGGTTCCGACATACATTTCTTCGAGCAATTTAGAAGCATCTTTTGCGTCAACACACCTTAACAGTCCCAGATCGGGAGTTCTCCTGTATAGGGTTCCTCTACTTTGGAAGAAATGATTGGACAACCTCCGAAGTTTGCATTTCTGAGTATGTTTTGCATGCTCCCAGTATTCTCCTTTTGCCTAGTATTCTTTGATGTCGTGGAACTAGGGGTTTCCGTCTATTTCTTCTTCAACATGAGCATAGTATGCCGTCTGATAATGGATCCTCACCGGAATGGGATCGATGAAATTATTGTCTGGATGTTGTATCATTTATGACAAGGTGGCCAATACGTCTACGAATTCATTTTGAATTCTGGGGACATGCTGGAATTCTATCTTTGTGAACCTCTTCTTCATTTCTTGTACATGATGCAGATATGGCAGTATTTTGGAATTCTTGGTAGCCCATTCTCCTTGTACTTGGTGTACTAGCAGGTCTGAATCGCCGATTACCAGCAATTCCTGAATATTCATATCAACATCTAGGTTGAGCCCTAATATGCAGGCTTCATATTCTGCCATGTTGTTAGTGCATGGGAATCTGAGTTTTGCGGACATCAGATAATGCTGACCGGTTTCTGATACCAAGACGGCTCCGATACCCTCTCCTTTAAAATTTTCAGATCCGTCGAAAAACATCCTCCAACCATCGTAGGCTTCAGCAATATCTTCTCCTATGAATGATACCTCCTCATCAGGAAAATACGTTTTTAGGGGTTCGTATTCTCCTTCTACAGGATTTTCGGCAAGATGATCTGCTAATGCTTGTCCCTTGACTGCTTTCTGAGTTACATAGATAATGTCGAACTCACTCAGCAAGATTTGGCACTTGGATAGCTTCCCAATAGGCATGGGTTTCTGAAAGATGTACTTCAGGGGATCCATCCTTGATATGAGATATGTAGTATAGGCACAGAAGTAGTGCCTTAGCTTCTGAGCTATCCAGGTTAGAGCGCAACAAGTGCATTCCAGCAGAGAGTATTGTGCTTCATAAGGAGTGAACTTCTTGCTTAAGTAGTATATGGCTTGCTCTTTTCTTCCTGTTACATCATGTTGTCCCAAGAAACAACCGAAAGCTCCATCTAACACTGCAAGGTAGAGTAGTAGTGGTTTACCAGGCTCTGGCGGGACTAAGACTGGTGGTGTGGACAAGTATTCCTTGATTTTGTCAAAAGCCTTTTGGCAATCCTCGGTCCAACTGGTTGCGGCATCCTTCTTCAGCATTTTTAAAATCGGCTCACATATTACTATGGACTATGAAACGGTTGATGCAGTTGAGACGTCCCAAGAAACTCATCACATCCTTCTTGCTTTTTGGTGGTGGTAATTCCTGGATGGCTTTAACCTTTGACGGGTCCAACTCTATTCCTCGACGACTGACGATGAATCCCAATAATTTTTTGGCAGGAACCCCGAATGCACACTTTGCAGGATTTAAATTTAGATTGTACTCCCGTAACCGATCAAAGAATTTCCTTAAATCTGCTATGTGATCTGTAGACCTCTTGGATTTGATGATGATGTCGTCAACATATACCTCTATTTCTTTATGTATCATATCATGGAAGATCGTATTCATAGCCCTCATGTAGGTGGCCCCAACATTCTTTAGACCGAATGGCATTATTTTGTAGCAGTACACTCCCCACGGTGTAATGAAGGTTGTTTTCTCGATGTCTTCTTCGTCCATCCAGATCTGATGGTAACCCGTGAAGTAATCTACAAAGGACTGGAGTTCATTCTTGGCGGAATTGTCGATCAAAATGTGTATGTTTGGTAGCGGGAAATCATCCTTGGGACGTGCTCTGTTTTGATCCCAATAATCAACACAAACTCTGACTTTCCCATCTTTCTTTGGAACTGGTACAATATTGGCCAACCAAGTTGGGTACTCAACTACTCTGAGGACCTTGGCTTTGATCTGCTTAGTGACTTCCTCCTTGATTTTCAGGCTAATGTCTGTCTTGAATTTCCTGAGTTTTTGCTTCACTGGCAGACACATCGGATTTGTAGGTAACTTGTGAGCCATTATAGATGTGTTCAACCCTGTCATATCGTCGTATGAACATGCAAAGATATCCTCATATTCTTTTAGGAACCGAGTGTATTCTTCTTTCTCTGACGGTGACAAATTGATGCTATGCGGGTTCTTGACGGTTTCGGAATCTCCCAAGTTGACTATCTCGGTCTCGTCCATGTTGGACTCGGGCTTGTTCTTAAAGTTCTCCACTTCTCTAACACTTTCCTCAGGTATTACATCCTCATCTTCTATTTCTTCCAAGTCACTGTCCTTCTGTTGCATTGTCTCATTACATGTCACAGTCGTTGGTTCATCAAGGTAAGAAATAGTAATGCTGTAGGGATAAAGATATGAAAGAAAAAATAGTAATAATAAAACATCAAGGAATTTAAAATGTTACAAAATGATTTCAAATAATGTTTTTCGAAACGGAACACTGAAAATATAATTTAAAACAAAATGCCAAAGAGGAAATCATTTTCAAAGGTAAACAATGCTATCAGCCTTGCTACCCCGAGACTCGTCGGGCCCTTGATGGTTTAGCGATCCAGTTCTTGAGAGATGCTCCCTCCTCCACTGTCTGGATAGTGAGGCCTTCTTCCTCCTCCTCCTCAACTATTACACAACAATCCATATAATCGTCTTCCAAGAAAAAATTCCTCAATGGTGCCAAGGCTTCTTCTTCTTCTAATCCCCATATTGTATCGGCCTGCTGGAAGGTCTGATTCAGGTCCGGAAAGGGTTTCTCAAGAGGATAGTATGGACCATTCCATGGTGGCGACCAATTTCGATATTCTTGCCAGGTATACTAATATCCGAGCCCGAAGGTTGTGCCATGGCGCTTCAGCTGTACTGGTTTGGAGATACCTTGAAGCTTTTTACCAAGCCCCTTACCTGGTTCATACCCTGCCCATGCCAGTATGCTTTCTATTTTTCTACTCCACCATTTATCCTTCTCAATCGCGTTAACACGTTCGATGCGATGGTAGGTTTCTCCACCTAACTTCCTTCTGTTTTCTACCACTGGATTAATCTGACTGGTGTAAATGGGGTTGCTCCCATCTCCATGGATGATCACTTCTTGATGCTCCCATATCCATGGATGATCACTTTTTGATGGTTCCATTCAAATTTTACCGCTTGGTGCAAACTAGATGCGACAGCTCCAGCGGCATGTATCCAAGGCCGTCCCAGCAGCAGATTGTAGGAGGCGGATATGTCTAGTACCTGGAATTCAACATTAAACCAGGTAGGACCCATTTGCAAGCATAGGTTGGTTTCTCCAATAGTGGCTCTTATCCACCTATCGAATGCTTTCACATTCATAGATACTGCTTGTATTTCATGTAGGCCCTTGCCAACCTTTTCAGATTTGTCAACGGACAGATGTTGAGGCTGGATCCTCGGTCTATCAAGACTTTGGCAATGAACTTATCTTCATATTGCACTGTGATGTGCAGTGCCCTGTTGTGGTTTAATCCTTCAGGTGGCAATTCATCTTCATGGAAGGTGATCTTATGGCTTTCCAACACTTGTCCCACCATATTGGCCATTTCTCCGCTAGTAATGTTGTTGGGAACATATGCTTCATTCAGTACCTTCATCAGAGTATTCCTGTGTGCTTCAGAATTTTGCAGCAATGACAAGATGGATATCTGGGTGGGAGTCTCATTCAGGTGATCAACAACATAATATTCCCTTACTTGTACTTTCCTCCAAAGGTCGTTCGGACCAGTTTAAACGATGGGTTATTTGTTAGAATCTTGCTTACTGGTCTCTCCCAAATGCTCATGTGTGTAAAATCTTCCTATTCTTGTCATTCCTTGTGCAGCGCCAGACTCTTCCGTCTTTGCTTTCCCTTTTCTCCTAGATTCGGCAACATTAACCCAAGGTACATCGTTGGAACTGAAAGGTGGTATGGATGTCACCATCACAGTGAAAGGTGTGGATATCTCTACCTCAAACGGAGCAGGTGTAGCTGCAGGTGGAATCAATTCTACTTCAAAGGGAGCCGGTGCGGCTACCTCAACTTTGACTGTCGGCTGTACCTGTACCACAATGGGATTGAGCGTGACTGCCGGCTTCTTAGGATCATCACCTTCCCAGATAAGTTCTATTGATCCCTCGGGATCCCATTCTTCATCAATTTCTATAACATTGACTCCTTCACCACTATGATCTTGGAGGGGGTTATTGCGGACATTGGGTGTGGTTTCTTTCGCCTGTATGACCTTGGTATCAATCAGTGTTTGGATATTATCTTTCAGGGTATAGCATTAGTATGTCCCTTCATACCAGAATGGTACGCACACGTCTTGTTTGGGTTGACCCATTGTGACGAGTTTTTCATAGCCACGGCGGGAATGTGGGTGACATATCTAGCAATTTTTAATCTTTCATACAATTGGTCGATGGATTCAGCAATAGGGGTGTATTGTCTGGGTGGTTTGAGATCAAAATTGGGCCTGAGTTTTTGGTAATTTGGATGAGCTAGAGGTGAATTATAATAGGATGGTTGGGTATTATAGGTGTGGTAGGTGGGTTGAGGATATCTGGGAGGTAAAGGTTGGTATGTGGGTGGAGGTGTTTGGTACACAAATGGAGATTTTGGACCTTGGGCAACCATTACTGTTCCCACTTCTTTCTTCTTTGATATGCCACCTGATTGTAGTGCTTTATTCGTGGCCTGCAGTGCCTCGAAATTTTTCACCATTCCACTTTTGATACCTTCCTCGATCCTTTCTCCTAGCTTGATGATATCGGAGAACTTGTGATTCTCTATTACCATTAGCCTTTCGTTATATTGTGGATCCTTAGCCCTGACAAAGAACTTGTTCATTTTCTCTTCATCTAATGCCGGCCTGACCTTCACTGCTTCTGACCTCCATCGAGCAACGTACTCGTGGGAAGTCTTAGTGGGCTTCTTCTTGAAATTTTGGATATAGAAGACGTCTGGTGCATTTTCCGTGTTGAATCTGAATCTATCCATGAAATCTGATGCCATGCTTACCTAATTAGCCCATTTCTTGGGATTTTGACTTATGTACCAGATAGGGTGTCTCCAGTGAGGCTTCTCATGAATAGCTTCATGCAGATGTTTTCGTCCTTTCCAACCCCTACGAGCTTGTCACAGTAAGTTATCAAATGAACCTTTGGGTCACCCGTTCCATCAAAAATTTTGAACTTGGGAGGTTTGTAACCCTCTGGCAGTTCTACATCTGGCTGAATGCACAAATCCTCGTAATTCAGACCTTCGATTCCTTTGCCTCCTTCAACACCCTGAACTCGGCTTGTGAGTTTCTTGAGCTCCTCTGCCATGTTCTTAATGAGCGGGTCATTCTTGACAGATTCTGGTGTATATGAGATTAGTTGAGTAGAATGGGGTAAGGTTTCCACGTATATGGAGTTGTTTTGGTAAAGGCCAGGAGTTTGTGTATAGTGGTGATCATTGGTTGAATTTTAGGGATCGGGGATAGGCTGTGGGGTATTCTGAGGAATGTGGTAAGTGTTTTGCGGATATTGAGTCGGGAGATGCTGATGTTAAGAAGGTGTAGGTATGGGTAAAGGATTTTGAGGAGGGGTTGTATATTGGTGGGGTGCAAGAGGATTCTGCGGGCATTGGTTGGGTGTATCCTGAGGAGGTCCCGGTTTTGGATATTTGGATGGTTGATATTTGGGACATTTAGTGTGAGGGAGAGGTTTTCCAAATTACGGACCTGCTCAAGCTCACCCTATAGTTCAAGTATTTTCTTTTCAAGCCGCAAAACCAAGTCATTTGGTGCCGGAGTACTCCGACCATCAAAAGTTTCCGCATTCTCAGCATGTGCGGTGTTGTCGCCACTCATATTATCCATCTTAGATTCCCTTTACTTTTTGATGCACTTAGAGGAGGAGGTGGTGGAGGGCCTCTGGATCCGGTGTGATATGCTGATGATGCCAGTATGCGTGAACCAACCTTAGGGTATGGGAATAATAAAAAACAAGGAAAAACAAAAGGTAACCAAGTTAGTGAGAGTTCTGAAAAATGTTTGCCATATTTAAACACATATTGCAGGAATGTAAATTCGCGTCATAATTTGGGAGCCTCGTTGTGCCCAAGGTAGGCCTAGAGACAAGTAGATTTGGATAATTTTAATGCCAATAATTTCCTCATTTCATTAACACAATAAATAAGACAAATCTAAAACAACAATAAGGTAAGTCACTAATGGCATTTGGCCTTATTACATTTGAAAAGCAAAACAAATAAACCTAATCTACTTGGTCCCAGAAGGACCTTCTCTAGGACGGATTCTCTTGGCTCCATTGATCAGGTTCCCCAGGTCGCGCATGTCCAGCAACAGGTATGCCCAGCCGAGATGTCCTCCTTCAATACCTTCAGTATTTTGGCAGTCTATGACTCTTTTCCTCATCTTCTATTTCAACTCCATCAGACCCTGTTCCAGATATTCTAGCCTTTCATTCGATCTGGTAGCCATTTCCCTCCATTCATTGATTAATTCCATACCAGTCTTTTGTTGTTCCATATTATTAGCCTCAGACTCATGAACCCTTTTGCGCAGCCTCAGACTCACGAACCCTTTTGCGCAGTCTGTTATACTTCACATGTGCTTCGACAGCCTCATCTACGACTCTGTTCCCTTGACCGACCCCTGGCTCGACTATTCCTGCTATGCAGTTCTCCAACCATGATGGGTAAAAGTACACATGCCCTGCGTGATATCGATCCGTCTCGATAGTGTCCCTCTCCACAATAATCTTCAAGTGCCACATATGTTGAGCTTCTTATTTATATGGGATGTCATCATCTTGGAAATCCGCCCTGTAGTGACTCATTTTGGAGACTCGTGGTATAATCTGTTTTCTACCAGCTTGTCCATGACCCTGATAGGAACATAGGGGTGTATACCTCTTAACCCGATCAAAACCAAGTGTGGAGCGTCCCTAGATCGGATGATGAACTCATTGGTGGGGAACCACTCGAACATCTAATGAACCTGGTCCTCAGTCACGTTGTCGACAAATTGCACCCATTCTGCAGCATTCTCTGGTTGAGCAAACCTATCTGGGATAAAGGTCATTCTCTTGGGGTGATGAAAGGCTATGTGATCGTTCCACGGCCTTCGCAGAAACTCTTGGTGGTATTGACCTCTCTGGAAATGTTTTAGCAACCAAATTTGTAGTACCAGATTACAACCCTCGAAGTGTTTGAACCCCTTCTCGCATCGATCCAAGGCCCGATATATGTCTGTTATAATCATAGGGACAATAGTATATGTTTGTCCCTCGATCCCCCCATTAAATCTTTGGTTACCATGGCCAGTCTGCTGTGAATTATGTCTTTTTTGCTTGGAAACACTATCATAACCAAGAAGCAAACGATAAACACGAAAACCCTGCAATGAATCCAACCCAAGAAAGTGATGGAGAACTCGTCATGGAAGATACGGTAGGATTTTCTGTGACCTTATTGTTCATAAAGAAAGTTAAAGGGTACATAGGACTTCTTTAGACACACCAAGTCATCATTCTTTTTCAAACCCATCATTTTCAGAATCCCTTTATGAGTGCGATTTTCCGACATCAGTAAACCGGGACTGTCCCAAGGTAGTCTAGTGAATCCCCCTATTTCCTCCAAAAGAGGGGTCATTTCTATGTTGCCAATACGGAATACAGCCCTTTCTCCATCCCAGAACATGATAGCAGCTTCGATCAACATGTTTTTTGGTTGGATATATAGTAAGGAAGGTATGTTTCCAAGGATTCTTTTCATATGGTTTTTATCACTTGACGGAAGGTCTTCCCACCAATCTAGCAACAATGGTGGTATGTTACGGACCATGCTGAACCTGGGGACTTCGTGCCTCATTTTCTACAAAACAAATAGAGTTAGACCATTTTACCCTCTAGATTCGACTATTTATACATTAATGATTAGCATATTGGCACTTATTTCTCCAAATTAATGCACAGATCGTGGTTGTGTCTGTTGGGATTACGGAAACCCCGCTTTGGACAAGGCTTTTCTCAAAGGGTTATTATGTGGACAACATATTAACCCAGGCTAGGTTTGACCATGATTCATGTACAGTTATAATCAGAGTAAGGTTTTTATAGAATTCTAGACTGGTACCCTCAAGCAGACGACTTGAGAGGGAAAGGCACGAAACCGTCGACTGCACCGCTGATCGACTAGTTTTACCGCAAATAAGCCTTTCCAAATTCAAATAGGGTGATACAAGAAGAGCGCAAATACTCATCAAGCGTTTCTATGGTATTAATTATGCATGGGTGGAATATCATGTTGACCATGATTTATGCGACAGAAAATAGCACGTTGTCACGTATTTGCACAATGAAAAAATGGTAAATGCGGATTAATAATTGTAAAGGCATTTAAGAAGGAAAACAAGGAGACAAGTCAGTTTTCATAGTAAAGTAATAAAACAGGGAAGAGAAATCATAAAGATAGGTAAATAAATTCACATAAAGTGGGAAGGGGAAGGGGTATGCAAGTATTAACGGAATAATAAAGACATGTTTAAATACTAATTCACAAAATCAGGTTCGTTATGGTAAGAGCCTAGAAATATCCCCAG
>ML369792.1:12906-53149 GCA_005239525.1 Nicotiana knightiana | reverse complement strand
CCCCCTTTTCTCGCGAAATCGGGTTTCGACATTTCTGGGAAAACTCCATCTTTTTGGTATTGAGTAAGGGATTGGAAGAGTCGCCACCTAAAGGATTAAGGTGCGTTAGGGAACCTAGAGCAGATAACTCATATTACCAGTTTGCATCACCGGAGATTGGGTAAGGGCTCAAATTACCTCGAGGGGAAGGTGTTAGGCACCCCTTGAGGTCCACAACGGTGGGTCCCGGCCGAACTTAATTAGGCGAATTAGTCTAAGAAGAAAATAAAACAATTTGGAAAAATACAAATTACTTTAAACAAGATTAAAGGGGTCCTAGGTTTTTTAGCCTATAGGATCATTCCATGAAATACTTTGTAACTTCCCCAAGTTGTGGTGTTACTCATAGTATTAGCGCACGGGTCATCATCTCCTTTACTACCCAATTACTATCTTTCAGTTGTTACCTAAGCGTTCTAATAACTTCTAACTCGTTCTTTATGCGTGCACTACCCATCCCATACCTATATCCCTGGAGGTATTATGACCTCTATTTAGGATGGTTCTAGACTGATCTATGTTATTTAAAAATGAGAAAGCTAGTCGACAAACAAAATACAAGTAGGAATTTCATGTAAGAAACAAATAAGGGCTCATATTGACCTCCACACATAAGCAACAAATGCACGCAATTGAATCAGCAAAACTTTGTTAATTTTAGAGTCCTATAGGCAGGATATCTATATGAGCAGAAACAGAACATGAATCTGGATATCAAAAGTAGTTTATTAAGGCGAGCATCAAGACCTATTAGTTTGCATACTGATTTTATTAAGCATGAATCTGGGCACTCCCAGGCAGCAAGATATCACAACTTTAGGCCCAGAATCATCAACAACCCCTACAGATTTACCTAAGTGATAATCAGAATTGGTTGAAATCAGAACTGATTAACAAAACCCTAAAGGCATGGTTTCTACAAGTTTGTTAATTATAGACCTATAACATGGTTTCTAAGTGAACTATTGATTTTAACTCATAAAGACAAGTTTTTATCCCTTTTAGATCCTATAGGTATGCTTTCTAATTGCATAATTGATTTAAACTCCTATAGACATGATATCTATTAATTTTAAATCCTATAGGAATGTTTTCTAGGTTTGAGATTGATTTCACCCTATAGGCATGATATCTACAACTGTATGTGGGTAGAATTTTAAGTAGATTTCCAAGGAAAGGTTATTATTTTCAAATAGAATCCTATAGAGATGGTCACTAATGCACGTTGAGTTAAAAATATGTGTGGATGCTATGAACATGATTTCTAATGCAAGAAGTCTATAAACAGGATCTCGAATATGCAAGCGTAAAAATACAGAATTAAACAATTAGAAAATCATATAGGCAGGATCTCTATACAAGTAATAGTATTCATATGATTTGATCAATATAATTAAACCTATAGGCATGATTTCTACCCAAGTTTAACAAAGATAAAAGGAACCCAGCCCTCCAGCTTTCACGAATTAACCCCAAATCTGTTATTACAGAAATTATTACAACCCAGAATATCGAATGAATTACATAACACTATCCATTAAACTATAGGGAGCCTTCATAGGCCCAATATAAACCTGGGAACCAGGCCTTCAAACATAGCAACTCTGGAGCATAATAGTGGTCCATCCATGGCACATAAAATTAGGTTTCTAGTGTGTCAAAGTTACCAAGGGCCTCAGGGACCCCGGGCAATGTTCATACCAGAACCACACTCAGAAAATAGTTCATAAAAAGATTGGAAGACCAGCCCCAATGTGTTATAGTTCGCAGGAGTCTCAACGACCCTAGGTGTAACGACCCAGCCGGTCGTTCCGAGAGTTTAGCCTGTCCTCCATTTTTGCTTCATTCTTTTATATTTCAGATCTTTTATGTTGCGTTGGGTTGATTGGTCCGGGTTCGGAGTGGTTGTGGAGAGAAATGAGACACTTAGTCTCTTAAGTTGGTGATTTATTTGGAAAACTCAACCGGAAGTTGACTTATATATAAGTGATCTCGGAATGTGTTTTTGTGGCTTGGATAGCTTCATTAGGTGATTTGGGACTTAGGAGTGTGTGAGGAATGTCATTCGGAGGTCCAGAGTAGAATTAGGCTTGAATTGGCGAAATTTGATTTTTGGCGATTCCCGATCGGCAGTGGAAAATTAGCTATCGGGGTCAGAATGGAATTCTCAAGGACCCTAGGAAGTTCTCACATTGGGGGTGATAGGAACCTAAATAACTAAGAGTAGGAGTTTGGAAAGCCATTTCATAAAGGGTAAAAGGAGGGGGGGCAGGTTTTAAAAGTAGCTTAATTTTCAGAAGCAAACATATTCAGATTACAGGGCTGCAAACAGAACTCCACCAAGAAACAAACAGAATCCACGTTCAGCATATAGTTCAAGAAGATTGGCATTTGTTTAGACTAGATATTCATACTAGTATTTGAAGCAATCACAAAAGCAATAACACTTGAATTAAACAAACAGGATATATGAATTAAGCCATAAAGTATATCTAGTTACATGCTTGCAGTATCTCACAAAGTTCATAACAGAAGACTTAAAGCTGACTCTGGAAAGACCTCACAATTATTGAAATAACTTAATTTAACAGTATCACTAAGTGGGATCATGTGGTCACATAGCAAGAATAATCATGTTGAAGATTGAAATAGATTGATCAAATAAAGCATGGAGAACAACATAGTAGGAGTTAAGGCATACCAGTTGAGAAGACAGCAAACAAGAATGCAATAGCAGTTAGAATCTAGAGAATTTGACCTTGGCTTTCAGCTGGCCAAATAAGTAGAAATCAGAATAGGAGAGTAAAGACGGAGGTTAAGTTTTGTGAGAACAGAGAATTCGAGAACAGTAAAGTTGTTCGGTTGAAAAGTTGTTTCTCAAGGGGTTGTAAAGCATTCTAAAATCAGAACGAGGAAGGGGTTTAAATAGCACGCATTGAAGCAAACTAATAAGGTAAGGAACTAGTCATACACAAATAAGGTATGAAAATCAATTAACAATCAATTAGGGTCGGCATGAATCAATTAACAAGACAGAATCGATTAAAGTACCACTTAATTTAAGGAAATCCTTATATAGAATCAATCAGTAGTTAAGTACTAGGTTAAATAAGGTAAGAGATAAGTCCAGAAATTAATTAGGAGTCAGCTCCATGAATCAGGACACAAAAATCAAGCCAGTAAGGGAGTTAAGGAAAGTAGTACGAGTAATTAATCATATAAATAAGGTAAGAACATATAAAATCTTAATAAGGAAATACTGGTACTAAAGAAAAGCTGATTTCAAAACCCAATTTAGGTAAGTAAAATCAATTAAAACTTAATTGAAAGAGTTAAAGGTAAACAAGCAGAAACAGTAGAATAAATAGTCAAATAATCGAAACCCTAAGAAATAAAAAGACATATAGATAGAACTAATTAAAACAAGTAAAAATCAGTCAAACAATAAATAAGCAAACCAGAGATGAAACATTTAAACGTTAAAACCTTCTCTTTTTTTTTTGCAAAAAATCTGTTGGAAACCCTAGTTTTAGGGTAAAAATCGGTCACAAAAATAATAAAGCTATAAGAAACGGATCGAGATTTTAAAGGGAAAATACCAAAACAAACACCAAATCATTTCAGATCTAAAAGATCTAAACAGATTTATCCAGAAATAGCCAGGTTCGTAGAAAAAAAATAAACAGAAATTAACCAAATCTTAATTGAACCAGAGATTTGAAACCCTAAAATAGGAAAAGATTCGTACTCATAGGTATCAGAGTGAACATAGACGAAATAGCCGAGATGTTAGAGACTTTAAACCAGATTTGGTTCGAGTCTCTTGAGATTCACATCAAGTAACATAAAAATCATATAACCAGTGAAGAGATGAAGCCAAATAAGGCATGGAATCGAAGGAAAATCCCATGAATCAAGAGGGAATGTGTGACGGCGGGGCTAGGGTTTGTGGGGGAGGGGGGGTTGAGAGAGAAGACAGGAGAGTAGAGGATCTACATACGGCGGGTTGGAAAAATTGAGGTAGGGTTTGGTATATTAAAAAGGGCTTGAAGGTTTAGGGTCGTTGATCTTTTGAGATCAACGACTAGGATTGGATATTTAGGTGGGGCGGGTTAATTAGACGGGTATGGGTATGGGTAGTTGGGTTTGGGTATTGGGTTATGGGTTAGGATAGTTGGGCTAGTTATATTGGGATGGGAGGTCCGAAAATTTAATTAAAAGGGCTATGTTTTAAATACCCACTTAAATTAATAAAATAATTTATAAAAAATAATTAATAAATGATAAATTTTCTATTTGTATATGAAAATAATTTAAAATAATTACTTAATATTATAAAATATAAAAATTCATTTTTCGCGTAAACAAAGTAATTACGCATGCATGGGCTATTATTACAAAGTTATTGCAATTATAACCTAAAGATGTAAATATAATTATGCATAAAATGATTAAAGCTTAATATAAATATAAATGATAAAAATTAAGTAATAAAATTATTATAAAATTATTTGTGACGCAATTAGTAATTATTTAGATAATAAAATGCTGGAATAAATTAATTAAAAATCCTTTAACATTACAGAAAATTATGGAAAATACATCTGTATTTGCTTGAAATATATATGGAAAACATTGGGTATAAACACCATCGGGTCCTTCCCGATGGTTACTTTGTCGGCCCGAAACTTTGCCTCCTTCACCATGCCATCTGCATTGGGGTTCTCGGGCAGCCTTGCTGCTCTGCACAATCTAGTGACAAAAGATGGGAAGTAAAACCCATACCTCTTCAGTGGTGAGCGGATGAACATCTCAGACTGCATAAGCTAAGCCACATCAAAATCGTGGCCTTGCATAAAGCACCAAATCACTGCCGCTCTTGGGCCATTTACCTCTGTAGTGTTATGGGATGGAAACAATCGACTATTGATTATGTACAGCCAACACTTGCCCTCAAAAGTGAGTTATGATGAATGCAATATGCTACCACGCACACACCATACTACCTCTCTGCCGGTACACATATAGTTTGGAAAAAGAGATTTCATGTGGTGGATTCACGCTTGTAAGTATCATAATAATCCTCAGCCCCATTGAATACCGGCAATCAATACACTCTTCTGATGGCAGCTAGCGATACATCCACCCTCGTTTGCCTCACAGTGCATACCCTATCCTCATGTTCGGGGCAGTTGGCATAAAACTCCTGAACCAGCATCATGTTACCCTCCTCCGACTCTTCAAAGAAGATGTCTAGCCGGCGCTTGATCAATTCCCGATATATATTCGGGCATTCTACTTGGAGGGCTTCCCTGTCAATTCCTCTTTCCGATACATGCTTTTTTCTAGCCTTCAAACTAAAACAGTCTTGGGCCGCTCTGGACACAAACCTACTATTATCAAATTGGCTTGCGCTGGTTGGTGCCCGTGCTCTGGATGAACTACCCTGCCGACTGGACGAGGCTCCAGTAGCGCGTCTCTTCCTTGAATGATGCATTGTACCTGACACAACAAACACCACTATTAGTGGGGCGGAATATGTGAACCAATGGCGGTTACTCAGACTTCACTCGCACAATTGGTTACAATTTGCATTCAGAGCTCATTGAGGCAAATCAACAAACACTTAGTGTGCACATACTCTCCAAAGTTAAACAAAGGACCAATTGAATTACCATACCTCACACAACAAATCTAGTAGCCTCACATACCACATATAAAGCACAATCTAACTCCACTATAAAGGACCCATGATTTTACTACCATATACATACACTAGCAAATAAAAGAAGAAAAATTGAAGAAAAAATCACAAACAAATACTGAAAATAAAATAAAAAATATAAAAAAATACTAAGAAAGAGGAGTAAAGTCATGTACTTACTTGGAGATCTTGACAAGAGTGGAGGTTGGAGATTGGTTGAGTGGAGAAGAGAAGAAGGGATGAGAGTCTTGTGTTGAAGGGAGAATATGGGAGAAGGGAGGTGGAGGGAAACAGGTGATTTGTTTGCGGGCGAGGGGAAAGGGTTTTGGTGAAGAGAAGAAGAGTAGTGAGGGAAGTGAAAAGGGAAGGGGGGGGGGGGTTGCACGTTTAAGCTAGGGGGAATAAAATAAAATAAAATAAAAATTTATACGAATGAAAATAAAATAAAACTTACCTGGACCCTCCCAGATCCGCGGTCGCGGATTCTGGGCAGAAAAGTGCTCAATATTCATGCCAATATCTGCAGTCGCGGACTGGGGGCACAACACATGCTAAAATTCGCGGCCAAATCTGTGGTCCAATTCGCGGCCGCGGATCCGGAACAGTGGGGGATCTAAAATTCGCGGCCAGATTTGCGGTCCAATTCGCGGCCGCGGATCTCCGTCTCCTGCCAATTTTTATCTTTTTCGCATTTTTACCTCTTCCCGGGTTAATTTTGACCCCCGATTCCTTCCGATGCGCACAAGTTTTTGCCCTGCAGACTATTAGATCGGTCAGTAACGTTCACATCAATTACTACAACAAAAGGAAAAGAAGAAAATAATGGGTTGCCTCCCAAGAAGCGCCCGAGTTAACGTCGCGGCACGACGGTTACAACAGTTCAATGGGTTGCCTCCCATGCAGCACCTGATTTAACGTCACGGCACGATGCAGGTAAGCACATTTAAGGTTCACTCAACCTCTGAGGCTCGATCAAATGGGTCAATAACACTCTGAATGGGTCACTAACACTCTCATTGACTCTGAATGCGCGAGAGTCATTTTCTGTGGCAATCTCTACAGCACCTGTGGGGTGAACTTCAACACGAAATGACCCTGACCATCGTGACTTTAGTTTGCCTGGAAATAACCTTAGTCTTGAGTTTTATAGAAATACCATATCTCCCGGTTTAAAAGGCCACTCAATAATGTTTTTATCATGTATCATCTTCATTCTCTCCTCTTATAATCGTGTGCTCTCAAAAGCATGATAGCGGAAGTCATCAAGCTCATGCAACTCCGTGACTCTACTTGTTCCCGCAGTTTCCATATCGAGATTCAAGTGTTTCAGCGCCCACCAAGCTCTATGCTCCAACTCCACTGGTAAGTGATACGCCTTCCCAAACTTCAACTTGTATGGCGACATGCCAATTGGCGACATTTACCTCTTTATTTCTCTGTTCGACCCACTCGTCTATGGATGATATAGGGTGGCCACCTTGTGGCGTACATCATATTTCTCTAACAACTTCTCGAAGGCTCGATTTCAAAAATGAGTGCCTCCATCACTGATTATTTCCCTTGGAGTGCCAAATCGGGTGAATATGTTCTTTCTCAAAAAACCAATCACCCATTTTGCATCATTTGTAGGGAGCACTGCAGCCTCCACCCATTTGGACACGTAATCCACAGTGACGAGTATGTAATTGTTGCCATATGAGCTGACAAAAGGCCCCATGAAATCGATTCCCTATACATCAAACACTTCTACCTCCTGAATTGGGTTCATAGGCATCTCATGTCGACGGGAAATATTCCCGGTTTGTTGGCATTCATCGCAACCCTTTACCCATAAATGTGCATCTTTGAACAATGTTGGCCAGTAGAAGCTCGACTCCAACACTTTCACAGTTGTCCTTACTCCCCTGAAATGCCCATCGAATGGTTACGCGTAACATGCCTGCAAAATAGAAGACCGGTCTATCTCGGGCATAAATCTCCGGATCATGTTATCAATACAAATCCTGAACAGATAAGGCTCATCCCAATAATACATACGACAATCACGAAAGAAAATTTTCTTTTGGACAGAGGAAAGGTCATAAGGAATGATAACACTCGCCAGATAGTATGCAATGTTTGCATGCCATGGTGCTTCATCAAGACTCGTGGCTAGTAGTTGCTCATCTGGAAAGGTTTCAAGAATATATTCTACCTCAACCTCTTTCTCAGCTCCTTCTAGTCTAGACAAATGATTAGCTACTTGGTTTTCCGTTCCTTACGATCACAAATTTCCAAGTCAAATTCTTGCAGTAGTAGCACCCATTGAATCAGGCGTGGTTTTGACTCCTTCTTCTCAATTAGGTACCTGAGAGCAGCATGATCAATATAAATAATTACCTTCGAGCCTATCAGGTACGACATGAACTTGTCAAACACGAACAACACTGCCAGCATCTCCTTCTCGGTCACAATATAATTCAGTTGGGCTCCACTCAGCGTTCTACTTGTTTAGTACATTGGATGCATGATTTTATCTTTTCGCTGCCCAAGGACTGCTCCCACAACATAGTCACTCGCATCACACGTCAGCTCAAATGCTTGCTCCCAGTCAGGGGAAACTATGATAGGTGTTGTTACTAGTATCTTCTTCAATTCCTCAAATGCTACCCTGTAGTCATCAGAAAACACAAAAGGGTGATCTTTTTCAAGCAATTTACACAAGGGGTTAGCAATTTTGGAAAAATCTCTTATAAATCTCCTATAGAAACCAGCGTGCCCAAGGAAGCTTCTGATTGCTTTGACGGAGGTGGGTGGTGGAAGCTTTGCTATCACGTCGACCTTTGCACGATCCACTTCAATGCCTTTACTTGACGCTAGGTGTCCAAAGACTATACCTTCCTATACCATGAAATGGCACTTTTCCTAGTTGAGTACTAGATTCATCTCAATACACCTCTTCAATACTCTTCTCAAGTTCTTGAGACAATCATCAAATTAATTTCCCACCACTGAGAAATCATCCATGAAAACCTCTATTATTTCCTCTACCATATCCGTGAAGGTGGCCATCATGCACCTTTGGAATGTGGCAGGTGCGTTGCATAGGCCAAACGACATTCTCCGAAAAGCATAAATTCCATAAGGGCAGGTGAATGAGGTTTTCTCTCTGTCCTCTAGTGCAATAGAGATCTGATTATACCCCGAGTACCCATCCAGAAAGCAAACGTGGGATCTCCATGCCAATCTATCTAGCATTTGATCAATGAGTGGAAGTGGGAAGTGGTCTTTCCGGGTAGCCAAGTGCAACTTCATGTAATCCATACAGATTCGCCAACATGTGACTGTTCGTGTAGAGATCAATTCATTCTTCTCATTTTTCACTACCGTCATACATCCCTTCTTTGGCACACACTGAACTGGGCTAACCTAGTTGCTGACAGAGCATCTAACCACTTAATCACTTCTTTATTCATCACTTCCTTCATGTTGGGGTTCATCTTTCTTTGATGTTCTCTGGAAGGTTTGTGCCCATCTTCCAGTAAAATCTTATGCATACAGAAGGCCGGGCTGATACCCTTGTTGTCTGCATTGTCTACCTAATTAGAAACATTACTTACCTCAAACCGGTTAAAATACTATTTCGCAGTGCCTTTGCCTCTAAATGCGATCTTTGAGTGCTCCAAATCTACCAAGTTCATATTTTTATCATCAAATTATGCTTAAGGAATGAATTCTAATTGAAAAGTACCAAATTTAGCTCAAAACCCGAAATTAGCCAAAACCCGACCCCCGGGCCCACATCTCGGAACCCGACAAATTTTATACCAGAATGTTCTTCATCATCTCACAAGTCCGTAAATATCAAGAACGCTAAAATTGGAGTTCGTTTGACCCCTCAAATCGACCCCTAAATGTCTCAAATCTCAAGCCCTAACCCCACCTTTTTCCTACTGATTTTCATAATTAAACACTGATATAAGGTCTCCAATTACATATAATTGAGTTATTAAGTCCAAAAACCTTACCTCAATGATGAACCGGCGTTTCCCTCTTCAGAATCCCTAAAAACCTCGGAACCCGTATAACAATGGTGAAAAGAGGGTTAAAAATCGCGATGGCAGGTTTTTATACTTTCTGAACAGTGGTTCCGCACCTGTGGCCACTTAAGCGCACCTGCGACTTCGCAGGTGCGATCCTCCTCCTGCACCTGCAATCCTCTACTAAGCCTCCCAAATTTTGCATCTGCGGAGCTTTGCTCGCTCCTGCGGGCCCACACCTACGGTCACTCTTTCGTAGGTGCGGTTACACCAGCACCAGCAGTTGAAGCTGCATTTTACCAACTTTAAAACTTTCGTTAATCGCCCGAAATAAATCCCGAGCCCCTCGGGACCCCAACCACATATACCAACATATAATATATGATCATTCAAACTTAGTTGCACTCTCGAAAAACTAAAAATAACATCAAAACACCAAAATCACATCAAATTCAAGCCTAAGAACTTTGAAATTTCTAAAATCCTCCAATGATTCTGAAATATCCAAAACAACTCCGACTGGCCTGAAATTTTGCAAACATATCCAAAATGACATTGGGAACCTGTTCCAACTTCCGGAATTCCATTCCGACCCTGATTGCCTATTTTCCACTGCCGACCGGAAATCACCAAAAACTAACTTTCGCCAATTCAAGCCTAATTCTACGCCGGTCCTCACAAAAATATTCTGAACACACTCCTAAGTCCCAAATCACCTAACGAAGCTATCTAAGCCATAAATTCCACATTCCGAGGTCGTTTACCAATAAGTAAACTCTCAATTGACTTTTCCAACTATAGGGCTATTTTTAAGGACTAAGTGGCTAAACTCCCACTACAACCATTTCGATTTCAAGTCTACCAACCCTAGCACATCAATATTAGTATAACCAACCTATGACAAGGCAAAAACAACAATAATAGTGCAAATTCTACGGGACGACCGACCAGGTCGTTACATTTTCCCCATCTTAAACAAACGTTCGTCCTCGAACGTGCCAAGGGTTGTTCCAAAAGCCATCAACCGCCGAATAACCTTACCATGCACACACCCGAGGGAGACCCCACGTCACCCTACCCCGCATCGATCTAATAATACAACACATTCGAATGCCACTATATCCAACCTAATTCCTACACCTTAGAACCCAAATTCCACGTCAGAAACCCAAATTCCACGTCAGAACTTATCTACAAGATTAGAATCATGCCTCCACACACCGTATACACCTGAACCAAATCACACGAATCTGAAAGAACCCAACTCATACGTCCAAACTCTACGGAGTCAAACAATCCAATTCGGTGGAAAACATCTACATTAAGTCATACCTAAAAGTATCATCATCTATCTGATCAAACTCCGTCAAAACCGACCATACTCAGAAATGGAACATCCATCCTAGTCTCCAGACCCCCAATAGGTACCACACACAACTGATAGACGCGGTCTGTAACAGCAACATCACCCACAAGGGCGAGCACATGAACAGATGTAACAAAAGATTCACGGGGCGTATCTAGATAATGGGCTAAAATATGATGAACATGTGAATATGAAAAAAGACTGGAATCAATTAAAAACTTAAGTTCTCGTGATCTGCTGAACAATACCTGGGATCACGGCATCAGAAGCCATCTCATCTGGTCTAGCTGAAAATGCATAAAATCGGGCATGATCACCACCAGATCGACCTCCCCCTCTAGGGCGACCTCTACCTGCCTGACCCCCACCTCTAGCTGCCTGGGCGAGCGGTGCATCTACTGAGTCTAAAACCGCGGGCTGACTCCTCTACTGATAAGTACCTCTCGCAAGACGAGGACAAATCCTCTTAATATGGCCCACATCTCCACACACAAAGCAACCTCTCTTGGAGAATGGCACTGGGGATTGAAGGGAACCACTAGCACCAAGATAACCATTGGAAGAACCAGGCATAGATGAACTCTGAACCGATGGTGCCCAAGATGAAATCTGAGCTGGCAGGGCACTGAAATATGGGTGCACCTGATGCGAACTATGAGGATCATGACCAACTGATCCACCACGATAACCTGAGCGGCCTGGCTGAGCCTGCCTGGATGGATGGCCTCTGTCGGGCTGAGGCTGGCCCCCCTGAAGGAACCCCACCAAAACTACCAGATCCTCGAGACCTTTTGGCCTCCCTCTCGATCCGATCCTGGCAGCGAACTGACTCAATCTCTCTGGCAATGTCAACCACCTCCTCGAAAGAAGCGCCAGATACCCTCTCCCTAGTCAGAAAAATCTGAAGCTGATAAGTGAGGCCATCAAAGAACCTCCTAATTCTCTCCCTATCCGTGGGAACTAGCCAAATAGCATGACGGGCCAACTCGAAGAACCTCATCTCATACTGCATCACGGTCTTGTCCTCCTGGTGCAACTACTCGAAATCCTTGCGCAGCTCCTCCCTGCGGGACTGCGGTATTTACTTTTCAAGGAATAGAATGGAGAACTGACACCAGGTAAGGGGCGCTGCATCAGTAGGTCTACGCCTCTCATAGGCCTTCACCAAGCGAGTGCAACTCCTGCGAACTGGAAGGTAGTAAATGGGACCCCACTAGCCTCCAGTATCCCTGCTGTGCGAAGGATCATCTGACACTTGTCCAAAAAGCCCTGGGAATCCTCGCCCTCATTACCACTAAAAATCGGAGGCTGGAGTCTACTAAACCTCACAAACCTGCGCTGCTCGTCATCTGCCAAAGTTGGGACCACAAAATCTTGGGCTGGGGCAACCGGCTGGACTGGAACTGTCCCCGGTGTCTGAAGCCCCTGAGTAACCTACTCATGTGTCCGGGTAGCTGGAGTCTGAGTGCCTCCCCCGGCCTGAGAAGTAGCAGCAGTAGTAGATATAGCGACTGCCTTTGCAACACTAGTGCACACGATCAGAATCTGAGCAAGGGTCTCCTGAAGACCCGTAATCACAATGGGCACTGCTGGTGCCTGAGCCTCTCCCGCTGGGATCCCAACTGCGGGACCTGATCCTTAGCAGTGGGAGGGTCCACAGGTACTGCCCCGACTGCTGAGCGGGCTGCACCCCTCCCTCTGCCACGGTCTCGACCTCGACCTCCAGCTGGTCCTACTGGTGTCTGATCTCCACGATAGGTAGCACAAGTCCTCATCATCTGTTAGAGAATAAAAACAACAGAATTTTAGTTCGATAATTCAACAGAGTCGCACGACAGAATTCAATACTGTGGGATTCTTCCTAAAGGTTATGTAGCCTCTAGAAGATAAGTAAGTACAGACGTCTCCGTACCGATCCGCAAGACTCTACTAAACTTGCTCATGACTGGTGAGACCTATTTAACCTAGCGCTCTGATACCATCTTGTCACGACCCAATTTCGGAGTCGTGATGGCGCCTGTCATGGAACCAGGCAAGCCGCCCTTTTTAACTAAGCTAAATTTAATTTCCAGTAAAAATGCAATTTTTAAACGAATTTATTAATAATACTAAGAGTTTGAAGTTTAAAAACAATATTTGAAAAAATCAAAAATTTAATATCTCCAACCCCGGATCCGGTGTCACTCAGTCATGAGCTACTATAACATAAAGCAAAAGAAAAGGAAAAATGGACAACATTGTCTCAAAATAAATAACAACAGGTAGAATAAGAAAGAGAAGACGAGGTCGCGATCTCCAGCTGCTACCTCTACAACTCCAAGGAAAACTCTGAAAGCTGCTCAATATCCACTACCCGGTCCTTATGTACCTGGATCTGCACACAAGGTGCAGGGGGTAACGTGAGTACACCAACTCAGAAGTAATGAACCCAAACTATGGGCTGAGAAGTAGTGACGGACAAAACCTCAAAATTATACAATAAACAATATACATAATTTAGACATGATAACAGTTTATCAGGATGAGTAAATATGTCAAGTATGCCAACTTTACATGCCATCATAAATATATGTATAAAACCAATGTGGATATGCACATAATGCTCACAACCCTCACACATCAGTCCACTCAGTACCGTATATGGCACTCAGTCCCAGGGAAAAGTCCATCCCGGAATGTACATAATGGTTGGTGACCGTAGTCACTCCGTACTGAGGAAAAGGTCCAATCCAGCCCCACAGAGAAAGTCCATCTCCGGAATACAACACTCGGACAAGATCCATGTCTAGGGACGATCCATCCCTCACATAACATCCACTTCGGACAAGATCCATGTCCAGGGAAGATGCATTCTCACATCAATGCGCTCACTGGGGTTGTAAAGATTTCGGAGGGGCCCTAGTGGCCCAAGCGCCATATCAAGCAAACGAAGGCATGATTTAATATCGCTGCGGTGTGCAGTCCGATCTCATAACTGTCTCAATAACAGGCTCTCGGCCTCGCTCAGTCATTACTCTTCAGCCTCACTCACATGGATCACAGATGCATCCATCAGCCCGAAACAATGATAAGTATGCATATAATTAACAATATTGAGACTGAGATATGAAGTGGTATGCTATAACAGGACTGAGTATATGGAATCAATTATCAAAAAATGATACAGTAATATATGACCACTCTAGTCTCAGCTTTTTCGGCGTGAAGCCTAGCATTTATACTTAACGTGATTTCTAACATGTTCACAATTACCACATTAATAGAAGCACATATATCATCATGGAATAATCACTAAGCGGTGCCATGGGATAAGCCAGGCCGCAATTACTCGGTGCACGCCTGACACTTGGCAAGTGCGTCACCTCAACAATAGTCATAAATCATTTAGATCGGGGTTTCGAACCCTCAGAACCAAGTTTGGAAACGTTACTTACCTCAAAACCGGATAAAATACTATTTCGCAGTGCCTTTGCCTCTAAATCCAGCCTCTGAGTGCTCCGAATCTACCAAGTTCAGATTTTTATCATCAAATTATGCTTAAGGAATGAATTCCAATTGAAAAGTACCAAATTTAGCTCAAAACCCGAAATTAGCCAAAACTCAACCCCCGGGCCCGCGTCTCGGAACCCGACAAATTTTATACCAAAATTTTATTCATCATCTCACTAGTCCGTACATATCAAGAACACTAAAATCAGAGTTCGTTTGACCCCTCAAATTGACCCCTAAAGGTCTAAAAATCTCAACCCCTAACCCACATTTTTCCTACTGATATTCATAATTAAACACTGATATAAGGTCTCCAATCACATATAATTGAGTTATTAATTCCAAAAACCTTACCTCAATGATGAACCAGCATTTCCCTCTTCAAAATCCGTCAAAAACCTCGGAACCCGTACAACAATGGTGAAAGAGGGTTAAAAATCGCGAAGGAAGATTTTTGTACTTTCTGAACAGTGGTTCCGCACCTGCGGCCACTTAAGCGAACCTGCAACTTCGCAGGTGTGATCCTCCTCCCGCACCTGCGATCCTCTATTGAGCCTCCCAAATTCTACATCTGCGGAGCTTTGCTCGCTCATGCGGGCTTGCACCTGCGGTCACACTTTCGCAGGTGCGGTTATACCAGCACCAGCAGCTAAAGCAGCATTTTAACAACTTTAAAACTTCCGTTAATCACCCGAAATAAATCCCGAGACCCTCGGGACCCCAACAAAATATACCAACATATCATATATGATCATTCAAACTTAGTTGCACTCCCGAAACACTAAAAATAACATCAAAACACCAAAATCACATCAAATTCAAGCCTAAGAACTTTGAAATTTCTAAAATCCTCCAACGATGCCGAAACTATCCAAAACAACTCTGATTGACCTGAACTTTTGTAGACATATCCAAAATGACATTACGAACATGTTCCAACTTCTGGAATTCCATTTCGACCCTGATTGCCTATTTCCCCTTGCCGATCGAAAATCACCAAAAACTAACTTTCGCCAATTTAAGACTAATTCTACACCGGTCCTCACAAAAATATTCTGAACACACTCCTAAGTCCCAAATCACCTAACGAAGCTATCCGAGCCATAAAAGCCACGTTCTGAGGATGTTTATCAATAAGTCAACTCTCAGTTGACTTTTCCAACTATAGGGCTATTTTTAAGGACTAAGTGGCTAAACTCTTACTACAACCATTTCGTTTTCAATCCTACCAACCCTAGCACATCAATATTAGTATAACCAACCTATGACAAGGAAATACAAACAATAATAATGCAAATTCTACGGGACGACCAACCGGGTCGTTACATTCTCCCGAGTAATGCACACTAAATAGGAACAGTTAATTGAGAGCCCCTCAATCAGAAAAAATAAACATATAGTTGAACAAATAGATAAAATAATATAGCAAATCTATATTAACGTAACGAGAAGTAAGAAGAAGAAGATAAAACTCTTAGGAATTGATTTTTCTTCTGTCCCTTGTTCTTGCCTCTAAAATCTTTTAAAACCAGCTATATCCAACTTCTGGGCGAGTTTAGGCTTCATATAAGTTTAGGTTAGTCGCCTATGAAATTACACAATTGCCCCTGCGTGTTTCACTTTTGACCGCCCGTCCACGGCCGCGGATTTTGCCTGCCCCACTATCTCAAGTTCGCGAGCTAATTCGCGGCCTACTTCGCGGCCGCTCACCTGGATGTTGCATTTCGCTTGCTTTTCTCGTTTTTTTTTTTGCCCAGGCTAACCTTTGATTGGCCTTCCACGCTTCACAATGACTCCAAAACACTCTTTAGCTCCTTCCTAGCTCGGAGTGGCTCCTACAAAACATCAATTTCTCAATTAGAGCATTTTGTTATCTTTTAACATTCAAACTTCAATAAAGTGCAGCAAATTAGAGTGTAAATAGCGTCTAAATTGCATAAATATAAGCTACTATCATGATTATTTTCCATTCACCCTTTATTTGATCACACTTCTGCATAAGATTAGTCATTAGTACGCACTTCTGCATAAGTTCATCCATTGTAAGCTTCCTACTTCTGTTAGCGTCATACATTATTTCTTTAAAAAATATAAAAGACTATGGATGAATATAAAATTAAATAAATATGATAGAAGTCTACAGATGACTGTGAAATTTTAAAAGTGAAGCGACTGTTAATTTAGCCAAAGTGTGCACCTAATCAATTTAATATCTATAAATGCAAAAGTAATTTTTCAGCTCTGTTTACTGGTTAACGTCCAGAGAAATTGAATGTAACAAGAGAAGTAGGTGGTAAAATACAACAAGTAGGTAATAATGCAAAAAGAAATGTAACTTCGGCCTAATAAGTCCACAATTTTTCTATACTAAAAAAATAATTTCTGAAAAGCCAAAGTTTGCACACAATCAAATTGAAAGACTTCATTTACTATTTCTAAATGCAAAAGTAACTTTTCAGGTCATTTACTATATGGTCAGACAAATTAAATGTCAGATAAGTAGGTGGTAAAAGATAAAAATTAGCTGGTAAATACAAAAAAGATAGTATGGAGTTTCAAAATAGCAAAATATGCTAAAGTTTTGTCATGTAGTCTGTAGTTTAGCAATGAGTTTTTTCCTAAAAAATTTAGACTAAACATGCTGAAGTATTACCTTGCAGTCTGCAGTTTAGCAATGAGTTTTTCCCTAAAAACTTCAGACTAAACATGCTGAAGTTGTTGGGTATATTTGCTAAAACTTCTGGCTAAACATGTTGAAGTTTTTTCCTACAGTATGTAATTTTCTAATGTATTTTTGCTTAACTTCAAACTTATTGATGCTAAAGTTTTTTTTTCATTTCCTATCACTTCACACTAAACATGTTGAAGTTATTTCACAATGAAACTAAAACTTCATGCTAATGCATGCTGAAGTTATTTAGTTCATTTGCTAAAACTTCATGGCAAAACATGCTGAAGTTTTGTACTGCAATCTACAGTTTTGTCATGAGTTTTATCTGAAACTTCAGTCTAAACAAGCTGATGTTTTTCAGTTCATTTACTAAAACTTCAGACTAAACATGCTTTAGTTTTTGTCCTGCAGTATATAATTTTCTAATGAGTTTTTGCTAATGCGTGTTGAAGTTATTTAGTTCATTTGCTAAAACTTCATACTAAACATGCTGAAGTTTCACAAAATATGCTTAAGTTCATGATAAATGAGACAACGGTATTTGATACAATCCAAGACAACTTCATACCAATTAATGCGAAGAGAACAAAAATTTAATAAATATACATCACATAATTCACAAAAAATAATATATATACTCAAATCCAAGTTTGTTTTCACTTGCATCATTGAAAAAATAACAAAAAAAAATATTTTTCATTTACAATTTATTCTCTATCAAAAAAATTCACATAGAGTGTCTTCATATTCTCCATAGTCATGTCCTAGTTGCTCTTCTGGAGTTCCATAACCACTTTCTTCTTTCCACTTTCTATGACCCCAAAGATTAGCAGATGTAATGACCTGACCGGTCATTTTGAGCATTTGCACTTCACTTGGTAGTTTACGGGCATGGGTAGCTCCGTATGATATATGACTTGGATGAATCATCAGTTTTTGGTTTCCTGTTATTCAGAATTGATTTGGAAGGATGAATTTCATGATTGAAGCTTTAAGTTGGAAGAGCTGACCAAGTTGACTTTTTAGTATTTGACCTCGGATTGGAGTTTTAATCGTTCCGTTAGGTCTGGAGGTGATTGTGGACTCAAACGTATGCCCGGATCTGCATTTGGGGTGTTTCTAGAAGGTTCCGGCGCAAATTGGCGAAAGTTGGAAATTTGAAAGTTTGGAAAGTTCATAAGTTTGACCGAGAGTTGAGTTTGATGATATCATATCCAGATTTTGGTTTCGAGAATCGGAATAGCTTCGTTACGTCACTTGGGTCTTGTGTGCAAAATTTGGGTTCATTCCGGGTTGATTTGATATGTTCCGGCGCGATTTTTGGAAGTTGAAGATTCAAAGTTCATTAAGTTCGATTTGAGGTTGATTCGTCGTTTCGATATTGTTATGTGTGATTTGAGGCTTCGAGTAAGTTCGTATTGTGTTTTAGGACTTTTTGGTATGTTTGGACAGGGCCCCGAGGGGCTTGAGTGTGTTCTGGGGTGAGTTTTGAACGAGTTTGGGTATTTCGGCACTTTGATGATGTTCTAGAAATTTTGAAGTGCGGAGGGCACATTTTGGAGTGCTGAGGCAAAGCCTCATATGCGTAGCATAGAGGAAAAATACGAACAACAAAGAATATGTGCGGAACGCATAGGAAATGTGCGGATGGCAGAAATCCTCTTGCGGCCGCAGAAAGGTGCCACGACCCAAAATTCATAAGATCGTGATGGCGCCGGACACCATTGTTAGGAAAGCCAATAATTAAATAGTTAAGTTAAATTTCCTATTTTAGCATTTTTAAAATCATTACCTTTCACTTTATTTCATGATAACTGAATAAAATCCGCTAAGTAAATACAACGGTTTAGTATTCCATTTTTATAAAATACATCCAAACACATCCTAGAACCCGGTGACACAAGTACATGAGCAAATTCTAAGAATTTCACAAATACTACAAAGCTTGTCCGAAATACAAATTGGACAAGGAATTTAAAATGAAAATAAATACAATATGAGGGAGACTCTGTCAGCTGCGGATCGCCTCCGGATGATGCAGCTCGCCTAAGTCTCCAAACCAGCCACATCGCTATGAAAGTACCTGTGCAATAAAAATGCACAGCAAGTGTAGCATAAGTACGAAAACAACGTGTACTCAATAAGTATCCCGCCTAACCTCAGAGAGGTAGTGACGACAGGTCGAATTAGACACTTGCTAGAAGTCAATTTAGTATAATCAAGTGAGACACTAAGCATGAGTGTCATAGGAAATTTATTAAAATCAGGAATAAATAATATCAACTTCTTCCACATTTAACACTTTAAATCTTCGTCATTTCAGTTGACAATTTAAATCATAATCAGGGATAAGAAACATCAGACTTGTTTCTCATTTTAGACATCAATTCTTCTTCTTTTTTAACTGGCAATTAAGAATCTCCTTAGGCCGATAAACATGTATAAATCACAGGAAATACGCAGTAATTATCATGCGCAAACAAAGTGTCGAGGGTCAAACGATGCGGACCAACAATAATAAACTGTGCACTGCCGAGGGTCGAACGACTCGTACCATAGATGCATCTATCTGCCCCGCTCGCGAATCGATCATGTGACGCGGTTATACATAAATACAGGGTTATCCTGCTCGCGAATCATACATGCGACTCAGGCACCCATAGATACACATATTCAAACAATAAGTCCACATTTTTATCAAGAAAGCAGTTATCCAGGAAAGTGGTAAAATTCTTCTTAATGGAACACGAAAAATAGCATCTAAATCTTTTTTTTGAAACTCATTTGCCAAGTTTAATAATATTCAATAATATAGCCTTATCAGGAATACAATTATCCACGGAGGAATCAATTCTCTTTCTAAATGATTAAGAAAGGTACATTATAGCCTTCTTAGGAATTAAATTACCAATTCAATAGCATTATCAGTCTAATATTATTTGCAGGATCACACGATATTTTATTGACAAGGTCACAAGTACGACAAGTAAAGCATGCTAGTGGGTCCTAGACTACCCGGACATGGCATAATAGTAGCTACGCACGAATTCCAGTCACCTCGTGCGTACGTAGCCCCCGCAGATAGTAACACATAATTAATTAGTTTAACTAGGGGGAAAATTCCCCCTCACAAAGTTAGAAAGGAGACCTACCTCGCTCCGAAATTCCATAACCGGCTTCCAAGCCCTTCCGACGACTCCAATGGACGCACAACGCCCCAAAACTATCCAAATAACGACAAACCAATGAAAATATACTCTAATATTTGTAACAATTCAAATTATATAAACTCCTATCTCCGCTCAGGGAATTGACCAAAATGCCCTCGGGCCCACGTGCCCGGATTCCGAAATTTCTGGAAGATAAACTCTACCCATAGCCTTACAAGCTCAAATATACAATTTACTCTAAATTCCATGCTCAAATTCGGGGTAGAAATCTAAAATACAATTTCTAGGTTTTTCCTCCAAAAATCCCGATTTCAACTAATTTCCATGTTCTAATCCATATATACACATGTATTTAACTCAAAATTTTGAAGAAAACACTTACCACATTTCATATGGTGAAAATCGCCTCAAAAATCTCTTCAATCCGAGCTCCATAACTCCAAATATGCTAAAAATGGCCGAAACCTCGATATATAACTTCTGCCCAGATATTTACTCATCGCAATCATGGAAAATACTTCGCGATCGCGGAGTACAAAAATTTCCAGCCCAAAATTTTCTCTTCGCGATCGCGGAAAAAGCTTTGCGATCGCGAAGAACAAATGCCCAACTCTTCCGGACAGTCTCTAGTAGAATGGTCATAACCTTTTGCCCAAAACTCCAAATGATAAATAGTTTAATATTATGAAAACTAGACTCCAATATATACAACTTTCATGTTTTGGTAATCTCCCAATTCCTTAACTATTTCCAGATATAAGCTGCAAAAGTCAGCCCTATGCAACACAAATATTTTCTTTATCTTCCCGGACATCCTGTAGTGTAACAGACATATCTATTTGTAAGTAAATCCAAATTCTAAATGGTTTACTTTTCTAGAAACTAGACACAAATGGATACAACTTTAGTTTTTACATCATCTCACAATTCCTTATAGATTGTGAGATATGAGCCTCCGAAGTTGAGTCAGTGCAGCAGAACATTTCCTCTACACGATCGTGAAAGGCATTCCGTGATCGCAATTCACTGGCCCATTTCTCTCATTTTACTCATCGCGATCGCGACCAATTCCCCGCGATCGCGTAGCACACTTCTGTAGCCAAAAACCAGAAGCTATAAATGGCCTAGAAATGGTCTGAAACCACCCCGAAACTCACCCGAGCCCCTCGGCACCCCGTCCGAACGTGCCAACAAGTCTGAAAACATATCACGGACTTAGTCGAGGCCTCAAATCACATCAAACAACGTCGAAACCACGGAGCGCACTAAACTTCAAACTTTAAGAACTTGAAATTTCAAAATTCCACATCCAATGCTGAAACCTATCAAATCACGTCCGATTGACCCCAAATTTTGCACATAAGTCATATTCGGCATTACGGTCTTGCTCCAAGTTCCGGAATCGCATTCCGACCCCGATATCAAAATTTCCACTTCCGGTCGGATTTCTCAAAAACTTCAAATTTCTATCTTTAGCCAAATGACCTACTGACATCCGAATTCACTTCCGATCGCGCTCCCAACTCCAGAATCACCATACGGAGCTATTCTCAGGCTCGGAATCCCAAACGGACATTAATATCACTGAAATGCGCTTCAAGCCAAACTTAGAAAATTTCTTCAAAAATGCTGACTTCCACAATACACGCCGAAACGCTCCAGGATTATCCAAAACCCGATCCGGACATACGCCCAAGTCCAAAATTATCGTACGAACCTGCAGGAACCCTCAAATCTCGATTCGGAGGTCGTTTACTCAAAATTCCAATCTTAGTCAATTTCTCCAACTTAAGGCTTCTGAAATGAGAATTTTCTTTCCAATTTGACTCTGAACTTCCCGAAATTCAACTCGGACCATGCCTACGAGTCATAATACCTGAAATGGAGCTTCTCATAACTTCAAATCACGGAACGACGTGCTAGAGCTCAAAACGACCGGTCGAATCGTTACAAAAGGAGAATCTGCAGGTTTGATGATCTGACTCGGAAGCTTATATCTTTTAATCTGTATGGAATTAGAAGATGAACCAACAACGAAAGTTGTAGACCTTTGAGTCAAATTTTCATAAAGTAAACCATTCATCATTTGGACATTTGTACAAAAGGTTATGGCTAATTTACTAAAGGTTGGTAGTGTAATCGCTGCTGAAGTGTGCGGCCGCAGGAACTTGGAATGTGCGGACCACACAAAAAATGTGCGGACCACATAAAAAATGTGCGGTCAGCACAGTGGGAGGTCAAATTTTGTACTAAATAAACGAGAGTCAGAGTATTATGTCACATTTGGACTTTGAAAGCTTGGTTTGTGGTGATTTTTTATGTGTTTTTATAGAATTTCATCGGGGTAAGTGACTAACTCGAATTTGGTTAACATACATGAATATATAATTTTTTCATCATTTAATTAGTATTTTGAGATGGAAATTTGGGGAAAAATTGTAGAAACTTCATAAACTATAATTTAAGGATTTAAGGTCGAGTTATGATCGGGTTTGACTAATTTTAGTATGGTTGGACTCGTGGTTGAATGGGTGTTCAGATTTTATAACTTTTATCGGATTTGGAGACATGGGTCCGGGTATTGACTTTTGACTTGACTTTTTGACTTTTGATTAAGAACTTAGCATTTTCGTTTAGAATTGTTTCCTTGGGATTCATTTGATGAATTTGAGTTGCTTTTGGCTAGTTTCGAGTCGTCTAGAGGTTGGTATGCACGAGATGGCATTTTTGGGAGCATCATTTGGCTTGCTCGGTATTGGATTTGGCTTATTCAAGGTAAGTAACACTTCTAAACTTGGTGTTGAGTGTTTGAACCCTGAATATACGTGTTGTGTTTGGTGTTGAGGTGGCACACATGCTAGGTCAAGGGCGTGTAGGCGTGCCCCGTGTGAATTTTGACTTCGTTATTTCTGTGGTACTGTGTAGTTACCTGACCTTATCTGTAACAATGAAATCAGACGTGCTATAGCCATTGAGCTGTAATCCATCTTAGAAACCATGTCTAGGCTACGTGTTTATCCTGTTGGGAACCACTGACGTCATTTATGCTATTGAGTTATCTGCTTTCATTGCATTACATACTCAGTCATACGCATTCATATGTGTCATGACCCAATTTACCCTCCGAAAGGTATCGTGACGACACCTAGTCTCTACGACTAGGTAATCCTACTATTAAGGGAAAAATGTAAGTAAAACACAAGAAATAAGGAATTAAGGGAAATGATATAAATAACATACTGGCCGCTCAGCTCATACAAAAATACTTTCCCAATGACCCGGAATTTCACAAATAGTCACAAGCTTCTAACAACTACTGTATCTCTAGACAAGTCTGAAAAATACATAGGAACGAGTCTAAATGATAGAATAGAAGGGGACTCAGAGGATTCTGCGGACGCAGCAGAAATACCTTGCGGTATCCTAGAATTAGCAGCAAAAACTATCCACGAGGCTGATAGCTCGTACCTGGATCTGCACACAAAAACATGTGCAGGAAAGGGCATGAGTACACCATATTTTGTACCTAGTAAGTGCCAAGCCTAACCCCGGTCAAGTAGTGACAAGGTCAAGTTAAGGCCCTATTGGAGTAAATATAAACAATTTAAAATAGTACAAAAGATAAGTAGATTTTTACAGTAACAGTTAAAGAAAATGCTCGAAAACTTAACAGTTAAGGGAGCCCTCAGCTCAAAACAAGGTAAACTCAAGGTGGAATATCCCAGTATACCGTTTCGTAGTTCCAAATGATCATGCAGTACAGGGGGATCTCCCGGAATACATCTGTAGTCCCAAAGTAAATATACAGTACATGGGGATCTCCCGGAATACGTCTGTAGTCCCAAAGTAAATATGTAGTACATGGGGATCTCCCGGAATACGTCTGTAGTCCCAAAGTAAATATGCGGTATAGGGGGAACTCCCGGAATATGTCTATAGTCCCAAAGTAAATATGCAGTATAGGGGGGTCTCCCGGAATACGTCAGTAGTCTCAATTAAATATGCCATGCAGGATGAATGACAAGCATAACATCGAATTCGCACAATTTATACTGATCACAGATAAGGAAAATAAGGGCTTAACTAAGCATGGCGCATAGAAGATTAAGTAGGCAATTAAGCACGTAAGCATGATTTCTTAATCTAAGCTAAACAATTTATCATATTAGAGCAAGTTCATAGAAGAGAAACAATTTATGTTTTAGGAAGGGAAAATTGAGATTTTAGCAATAGCGGCCCATGTACGTACTTGTCACCTCACGTACATGGCGCCCACACAACAAATAGTATCAAATATCCTAAGGGGGAAGTCCCTAACACAAGGTTAGGCAAGCCATTTACCTCAACCGCTCAAATCAACTTGGAAACACGTTCTTTCCACGAGTACCCAACCCCGAATGTCCTGAATCTATTCAAATAAATTACATAATGTAAATATAGATATATGCAACTAGTTCAACTAATAAATTCGAAGCTAAGGCGCGAATATAGGAAAATCGCCCAAAAAGTACCCCGGGCCCATGCCTCAAAATCGCATAAAATTTACAAATTATGAACACTCGCTCACTCACGAGAACACTCGAACAAAAATCATCAAAATCTGATGTCAAAATCTCACTCAAATCTCGGATTTTCAGTTGGGGAACTTTTTCCCCCATTTCCAAACTTGTATCCTCAAATTCCTTGATTAAATTGAAAAAATTACTATAGATTGATGAAATACAAGTGAAATAGGGTTAAGAATCATTACCCACTGATCTCCTCTTCAAAATCCTCACAAAATTGCCAATTCTCGAGCTCCAACTCGATTTTAGAAGTTATGAACTCAAACTCTCGATTTTTCATATTACTGACCAGTGATTTCCGCTTCTGCGAGGGGACCACCGCACCTGCAGTCCTGCTTTCGTGGCTGGGATTCCGCATCTGCGGAAAATCATTAATCCCCCAGGATTCGCACATGCGCTCCCTTCTTCGCAGATGCAGTTCCGCTTCTGCGGTTCCTGAGCCGCATCTGCGGCCACTGGCCCTCACACCCTAGACCGCACATGGGACCTCCCTCTTCGCTTCTGCGGGGCCGCAACTACAGTCCAAAATCCGCAGGTGCGAAAACACCAGAACAACCCACATCAGATTTGCCTAAGTCCTATTTTCTTCCCGTTGAGCATCTGAAGGCCCCTGGGACCTCAACCAAAACTACCAACCAGTCCAATAACCTTGTTCGAACTTAGTTGAGCCTTCAACCCACATCAATAACACCAAAAACAAGAATTAAACATGAACTCAAGCCTAAGAACTTAGCATTTTTCCAAAAACGGCTGAAACACGTCAAAACTAGTCCGAATGACCTCAAATTTGACACACAAGTCACAAATGACACTACGAACTTACAGCCACTCCCGGAATCCCATTCCGAGCCCGATATCAAAATTTCATCTATCGGCCGAAATCACCGAAAATCTAGTTTTCGCCAATTCAAGCCTAAATCTACTACAGACCTCGAAAATACATTCCGAACGCGCTCCTAACCCCAAAATTACTCAACGGAGCTAACGGAGTCGACAGAATTCGTCTTCACATAGTTCTGATGATGGTGCGATTTCTAAGGCATAAACTCATAATTAGGGAATAAGTGTCCCAAAACCCTCTGAATTCCATAACTAATCACTCTGGCAAGTCCCAATAGCAGAACCAAATGTGGGGAAAGCAGTTATTAGGGGATCGGGGCTCTAACTCTTAAAACAACCGGTCGGGTCGTTACATCCTCCCACTCTTAAAACAATCGTTCATCCTCGAACGAGTATAATGACATACCTGAAGCTGTGAAAATATGAAGGTACTGGTTGCGCATATCCTGCTCGATCTCCCAAGTCGCCTCCTCGAACGGCTGACCCCTCCACTGGACTTTTACTGATGCAATATTCTTTGACCTGAGTTTTCTGACCTGCCTATCCAAAATGGCTACTGGCTCCTCAACATACGATAGATCCTTGTCCAACTGGACTGAGCTAAAATCCAATACATAAGTCGAATTACCGTGATACTTCCGGAGCATAGAAATGTGCAACACCAGATCAACTCCTACTAGACTGGGAGGTAAGGCAAGCTCATAAGCAACCTCCCCAATGCGTCGCAATATCTCAAATGGGCCAATGAACCTCGGGCTCAGCTTACCCTTCCTCCTGAATCTCATGACGCCCTTCCTAGGAGATACCCGAAGAAAAACTCGATCAACAGTCATTAATGCCAAATCTTGAACCTTCCGATCCGCATAACTCTTCTGTCTGGACTGGACTGTGCGAAGTCTCTCCTAAATCACCTTCACCTTGTCTAGGGCATCCTGTACTAAATATGTACCCAAAAATCGGGCCTCGCCCGGCTCAAACCAACACACTGGGGACCGGCACCGCCTACCATACAAAGCCTCATATGGTTCCATCTGAATGCTGGACTGGTCAATATTGTTATAGGCAAACTCTGAAAGTGGCAAGAACTAGTCCCATGACCTTCCGAACTCCATCACACAGGCGCAGAGCATATCCTCAAGAATTTGAATCGTGCACTCGAGCTGCCCGTCCGTCTGAGGGTGAAAGGCCGTGCTCAGCTCCACCCTAGTGCCCAACTCTTGCTGTACGGCTCTCCAGAAACATGATGTGAACTGAGTGCCTCTGTCTGAGATGATAGATACTGGAATACCGTGAAGGCGGACGATCTCTTTGAGATAAATCATAGCCAATCTCTCTGAAGAATAAGTGGTTAGCACCGGAATGAAATGAGCTGACTTGGTCAGTCGATCCACGATCACCCAAATAGCATCGAACTTTCTCAAATCCCGTGGAAGTCCAACTACAAAGTCCATGGTGATCCGCTCCCATTTCCACTCGGGAATCTCTAACCTCTGAAGTAATCCACCCGGCCTTTGGTGCTCATATTTGACTTGTTGACAGTTGAGGCACTTGGCCACAAACCCTACTATATCTTTCTTCATCCTTATCCACCAATAGTGTTGTCTCAAATCCTGGTACATCTTCGCGGTACCCAGATGAATGGAGTACCGCGAGCTATGAGCCTCCTCAAGAATCATCTCCCAAAGCCCATCTACATTGGGTACACAGATCCGGTCCTGCATCCTCATCACGCCATCATCATCTATAGTCACATCTCTGGAATTACCTTGCCGGACCCTATCCTGAAGAACCAGAAGGTAGGGGTCATCATACTGACGCTCTCTGATGCGGTCATAAAGAGAAGACCGATCAACAACACAAGTTAATACCCGGATAGGCTCTGAAATATCCAACCTAACGAACTGGCTGGCTAAAGAATGAACATACAAGGATAATGGCCTCTCAGCTGCTGGAAGATATTCCAAGCTCCCCTAACTCTCTGCCCGGCGACTCAAGGCGTCGGTCACTACATTGGCCTTCCTCGGTTGATATAACATAGTGATATCATAGTCTTTCAGTAACCTCAACCACCTCCGCTAACGTAGATTAAGGTCCTTCTGTTTGAAAAAATGCTGCAAACTCCGGTGATCAGTGTAAATCTCACAGGGAACACCGTACAAATAATGACGCCAGATCTTCAGGGCGTGAACAATAGCTGCTAACTCGATGTCATGAACCGAATAATTATTCTCATGCACCTTCAACTGCCTGGACGCGTAGTCAATCACCCTACCGTCCTGCATCAATACTGCTCCAAGGCCAATCCCCGAGGCATCATAATAGACAGTGTAGGACCTCAAACCTGTAGGCAACACTAACACTAGGGCTGTAGTCAAAGCTGTCTTGAGCTTCTGAAAGCTCTCCTCACACTCCTCGGTCCACCTGAACGGAGCACCCTTCTGGGTCAGTCTGGTCATAGCTGCTGCAATAGATGAAAATCCCTCTACAAAGCGACGGTAGTACCCTGCCAAATCGAGGAAACTGCAGATCTCCATAGCTGATGACAGTCTAGGCCAACTCTGCACCGCCTCCATCTTTTTCGGATCTACCTTGATCCCATCACAAGACACTATGTGGCCCAAGATCGCCACTGAATCAAGCCAGAATTCACACTTAGAGAATTTTGCATACAATCTCTTATCTCTCAAAGTCTGAAGCACGGTCCTCAAGTGCTGCTCATGATCTTCCCGGGATTAGAAATATACCAGGATGTCGTCAATAAACACAATGACGAAGGAATCAAGATAAGGCTGGAACACATTGTGCATCAAATGCATAAAATCTACTGGGGCATTGGTCATCCCAAATGACATGACAAGAAACTCATAGTGACCATATCTGGTCCTGAAGGTAGTCTTCAGGATGTCCGGCTCCCGAATCTTTAACTGATGATAGCCAGATCACAAGTCAATCTTGGAAAATATCCTAGAACCTTGTAACTGGTTGAATAAATCATCAATGCAAGGCAAAGGATACCGGTTCTTCACTGTAACCTTGTTCAGCTGCCGATAATCAATACACATACGCATAGAGCCATCCTTTTTCTTCACAAATAATACTGGAGCACACCAAAGTGATACACTGGGCCTGATGAAACCCTTATCAAGAAACTCCTGCAACTGCTCCTTCAACTCAAGAGGAGCCATAAGTAAGGAGGAATAGAAATGGAATGAGTGCCCACAACAAATCAATGCCGAAATCAATATCTCTATCGGACGGCATACCTGGAAGATCAGCTGGAAATATATTAGGGAAGTCCCTCACTACTGGGACTGACTCAAGTGAAGGGGTATCAACACTAACATCTCTCACATAGGCTAAATACGCATCGCACCCCTTCTCAACCATCCGGTGAGCCTTAAGAAATGAAATGATCCTGCAGAGAGTATACTCTAAGGTACCTCGCCACTCTAATCTCCGCAAGCTTGGCATAGCCAGCATCACGGTCTTAACATGACAATCAAGAATAGCATAATAGGGCGACAACTAGTCCATGCCCAAGATAACATCGAAATCTACCATGCTGAGTAACAACAAATCAGCCATGGTCAAAACCACTAAGAGTAATCAAACACGACCGATATACGCGGTCCACAACTAGAGAGTCTCCCACAGGAGTAGATGTATAAACAGGGGAACTCAAAGAATCCAGAGATATTCCCAAATATGGAGAAAAATAAGAGGACACATATGAATACGTAGAGCCTGGGTCAAATAATACTGATGCATCCCTATGCCAGACAGGGACAATACCTGTGATGAGTGAATCTGAAACAACAGCCTCGGAACGGGCTGCAAGGGCATAGTACCTGGCCTCGCCTCGCCCTCTAGGGCGACCTCTACCTCGAGCTGGATGAGGAGGTAGAGTGGCAGCTGGGGCTGGAAGAATAGCCGGAGGACCTAGTGGAGCACGTGGTGGCTGATAAGTCTGTGGAAGCGCACCCCTTCTGGCTCTGGAGAAATATCAAATCATGTAACGAGTGTCACCACACTCAAAACAACCCGTCGGAGGACGTGGTGGCTGAGACTGGCTCGGACCTGGCCTGCTGGACTAGCCTGTAATAGCACCTCGAACTGGAGGCATACTGGATACTGGTGGTGCATAATAAGGCTCCTGAGGTCTAGGAGAAGCTGGAATACCGCTAGCTACTGGAAGTGCTGAATGAACAGAGCGACTCACAAAACCCCTACCATAGCGTGTTGTTGGTGCACGAGCTCCTAAATAATGGCCAGTCTCTCGAGACCTTTTGGCCTCTCTCTCCTCTCGGTCCCTGGCAAACATGCCCTCTACCCTTTTGGCGATACTCGCTGCCTGTTGATAAGTGATATCCATCTCTAACTCCCTGGCCATACTGGTCCGAATACTGGGGTGGATTCCCTCAATGAAGTGACGAACCCTCTCTCTGTCTGTGGCAACCAAACCCGGTGCATGACGAGCTAACTCACTGAAATGGACTGCATACTCCGACACAGGCATAGTACCCTGGCGCAACTGCTCGAACTCTACGCGCCAAGTATCCATGAGGCTCTACTCTCGCAGAAACATCTCTGAAAACTAAGTCCAAGTGAGTGAGGCTGCCTCATCCGGACTACTCAGCTAATAGGCACGCCACCACTGATATGTCGCTCCCCTCAGCTGGAAAGGGGTAAAAGAAACCCCACTCGTCTCCACAATACCTATAGTGCGGAGAATACGATGACCCTCCTCAAGAAAACCAGAAGCATCATCTGAAGCTAGTCCCCTAAAATTAGGTGGGTGGTACTTCTTGTACCTCTCAAGTCTTAGTTGCTCTGCCTCCGAAGTAGCTACCCTAGTCTTATGCTGAACTGAAGCCACTGGGGCCATAGGAATATACTCTAGGGCCTGATCAACCTGGCCCCTGTGCTCAGGAGTGCGGGCTGCGAGATTATGTGCCTNCACTCCTCAAGAAAACCCAGAGCGTCATCTGAGGCTAGTCCGCTGGAAGTAGGTGGGTGGTACTTCTTGTACCTCTCAAGTCTGATTTGCTCTGCCTCAGAAGCAACTACCCTGGCCTCATACTGAACCGGAACCACTGGGGGCATAGGAATGTATTATGGGGCCTGATCAACCTAGACCCTCTTCTCATGAGTACGGGATACGAGAGTCTGTGCCCCTCCCCCGGCCTGAGATGTGGCGGGAGCTATCGGAAGTAGTCCAGCCTGAGCTAGAGTGCTGAACATGCTCATGAACTGAGCTAAAGTCTCCTGGAAGGCTGGAGCATCAACAGGAATCTCCGGTGTCGGCCCTCCAACTAGACCTGCAGTGGGCTCCTCTGTCGCAGCTCTCACAGGTGCTCGGGCTGCACTGCGTGCTCGTCCTCTACCCCGGCCCTTGCCTCTGGCGGCTCTGACTGGGGGCTAAGGTGTCTAATCGTCGGTCCTCCGGGTACGGGTTCTCACCATCTATGGGAAAGAATAGAATAAAATTTTAGAATTTTGATGTCAATAACGCGCACGATGAGGAAATCAAAGAAATAAGATTGTTCTTAACAATTACATTGTCACGACCAAAATCCCATACGGGTCGTGATGGCGCCCAACACCGGAGTCAGGCAAGCCAACAGTTGTGTACTAGTGAGATTTTCCTTATTAACATACCAATCCCACATATTTCCCAAAATTTTAAACTTAGCTCATCTAAATAAAAGCGGAAACATTTACCAATTTAAATAGATACAGCCAAAATGATCGTGATCCAATATATATACAGTCCCAAAATAAGAGCCTACTATGTGCGTGCCAGGAACTAGTGTCACAAGTCAATAGACGAACTAGTAGAATATACAAAAGATGATACAAAATTGTACTATTGTCTGAGGGCAATAAACAGAAATAAACAAAAAGATTACTCCATAGAACAACTGAGAAACATCGGGGGGGTGCAGCTCACCGTGGAGTCCGGTCCAGAAGATTAGTCAAGCTCCGGTCAGATAACATGAAACACCAGCCTCAGATCCTGTACAATTAAGTACAGAAGTGCAGCATGAGTACATAAATATATATGTACGCAGTGAGTATCCCGCCTAACCTCGGAGAAGTAGTGACGAGAGGTCGACATAACACTCACTAAGGTCCAACAGTAATAATGTAAAACAGGATATACGGAATGCAGTAGACATGTGAGGCAGTAAGCAGCAGATACCTATCAAATACAGAAAACCAGGAAACTACTGAAAATAAGCAACAATGTACACTTTCCTTTTTCCCCAAATATCTGTCAAGTCAATATCAATGGAAAACAGTACCAAATAGCCTAAGCGCACACAAGCTTAAGACAACCGACCGGAGTCATAAGGAAATATCTAGACACTGAATGGACGTAAAGCTTCCCCCGCTCGCGAATCATACTTGCGACTCGGGTGCTGACACATTTATATACATTTACCATAAAGCTTCCCTCGATCGCGAATCCTACCTGCGACTCGAGTGCTGACACACTTATGTATAATTACCATAAAGCTCCCCTCGATCACGAATCATACCTGCGACTCGAGTGCTGACTCTTAATATAACTATATATATATATATATATAGTTATATATATATATATATATATATATACNATAAAGCTCCCCTCGATCACGAATCATACCTGCGACTCGAGTGCTGACTCTTATATATAATTAGTATAAAGCTTCCCTCGATCGCGAATCATACATGTGACTCGAGTGCCAACTCTTATATATAATTAACATAAAGCTTCCCTCGATCGCGAATCATACCTGCGACTCGAGTGCTGACTCTTATATATAATTAGTATAAAGCTTCCCTCGATCGCGAATCATACCTGCGACTCGAGTGCTGACTCTTAATATAACTATATATATATATATAGTTATATATATATATATATATATAACTATATATATATATATATATAGTTATATATATATATATATATATATATACATCGGATTTATCAATAAGCTCAGTAGAGGCTATACTTGTAACAAGGATTAATTCACTGGAAATTCAGAGGCAACTCTCTACCATTTGCCTACTAGTTCAAAGATAATAAGCATACTGGTTCAAAGATAATAAGCAACTCAAAGTTTAGCTAAAGATACACATAAGGCATGTAATGGCATACTCGTGAGTCCTAAAACTACCCGACAGCACGATCATCGCCACGTACGGACTCTCGTCACGTTGTACGCACGTAGCCCCCAAAACAATTACACACAGCATATATATAACACCTATGGGGACAATTCCCTCTTACAAGGTTAGAAAGGAGACTCACCTCATGTCGAATCTACCCCTTGGACCAAGGATGCGCCCGAATCTCCGAACTCTATACCCGAGGACTCGCAACTAGCCAAATACGGTACAATGACATCAATGCATGCTCGAAGTAGGCAAATTATCCTATTTATTCAATAATTCATCATTCTTGAAGAATTTCCAAAATCCAACCCCGGGTCTGCACGCTCGGATTCCAATAATTCTCGAAGGGAACACTCACCCAAAGCCTAAGGATCATTAATAGACGATTCGTACTTGATTTCATAACAAATTCACGGGTAAATTCTCAAATTATCGCAGGCTCTAGGTTACTACCCAATTCTTGATTTTTCACTAATTTAGGTGGTTGATTAAGCTAGAAATCCATGCATGAAGCTAATATTAGAGTACATTTTACTTACCTCAAATGGCCAGGTCGTTTGCCCCTCAACAATGGTGGAAATCACCCCAAGGAAGAAGAGGAAGAAGATGAGAAAAATGTGTTAAGACCCGTATAGAAAAACACACTATCTGGACAGTGTTTTCGCACCTGCGGCTCGAGGAACGCACCTGCGGGCAAAGGCTCGCACCTGCGGAAATGGACTGGGGAACCTGGTCCCGCACCTTCGGAGTGGAGACCGCACCTGCGGCTCCGCTCCTGCGGAACTTTGTCCACACCTACGTGAATTGGCCAGACCACTGGGGGTCGCACCTGCGAGGCTGGGACCGCAGAAGCGTTCACGCACCTACAACTGGTCAACCGCACTTGCTGTCACACCAGAACAGGTGCACCAGCAGCTGTTTCAGCTAGTTTTTGCCTCGTGTGGTGTCCAGGAGGCACTTGGGCCCACCCAAGCCCTCGTCCAAATATACCAACACTTCCCAAATCATAATACAGACTCGCTCGAGCCTTCAAAACACCCAAAACAATGCTAAAACTTAAAATTACACCTCAACACCTCAAGAACCAAACTTAGGAACTTTAAGTTTTCTAGACTTCGCTAACAACGCGCCAAACCGACCTATACAACTCAGAATGACACCAAATTTTGCAGGAAAGTCATAATTAACATAACGAAACTATTCCTGGTCTTGGAGTTCCGTTCGAACCTCGATAACACAAAAATACGTCCCAAACCAACATAGGAACTTAAGGAACTTCTTATTTCAATATTGGGCGCCGAAATGCCCCCGGGTCATCATAAACCCATTCGGAACATGCGCCCAGGTCCAAAATCATCACACGAAGCTACCAGAACCGACGAAACTCGATTCTGAGGTCGGTTACACAAATTGTTGACCGAAGCCAAACTTGGCCTTAAAGGCCAACCTTAAGGAACCAATACTTCCTATAGCACCCTAAACACCCCTGAATCCTGGACCACCAGTCCCCGAAAGTCATAAATCATAAAAAGTCGCTATGGGAAGTTTCATTTAGGGGAACGGGGTCTGATAACGCAAAACTACTGGTCAGGTCGTTACATTCTCCACCTCTTAAACAAAACTTCATCCTCGAACGGGTCTAGAATCATACCTGAAATGCTGAATATGTGTGGACATCTACTCCGCATGTCCTCCTCGGACTCCCAGGTCGCCTCCTCAATTGGATGGCCATTCCATTGGACTTTCACGGCAGAAACTCTCTTGGACCTCAACTGGCGGTCCTGCCTATCAATAATATCAACTGGCTCCTCCTCGTAGCCCAACCTCTCATCCAACTGAATAGTGCTGAAATCAACCACGTGAGAGAAGTCGGCGTGGTACCTCCGGAGCATGGATACATGAAAAACTGGATGAACTCCTGATAAACTGGGAGGCAAGGCCAGCTCATAAGCAACCTCCCCAACTCGCCTCAACACCTCGAATGGACCTATAAACCTCGGGCTCAGCTTGCCCTTCTTCCCAAACCTCATAATACCCTTCATAGGCGAGACTTTCAACAGGACCCTATCTCCCTCCATAAATGATACATCACGCACCCTCTAATCCGCGTAACTCTTCTATCTAGACTGTGTTGTACAGAGCCTCTCCTGAATCAACTTCACTTTCTCCAAGGCATCCCTCACCAGGTCGGTGCCATATAACTTAGCCTCGCCAAGATCAAACCACCCGATAGGAGAACGGCATTTCCGACCATAAAAAGCCTCAAATGGTGCCATCTCAATGCTGGACTGGTAACTATTATTGTAAGCAAACTCGGCCAAAGGCAAGAACTGGTCCCACTGACCTCCGAAGTCAATCACACATGCTCTGAGCATGTCCTCCAATATCTAAATTGTACGCTCCGACCGACCATCAGTCTGAGGGTGAAATGCTGTGTTGAGGTCTATTTGGGTGCCCATCTCACTATACAATGCTCTCCAGAAGTGCGAGGTGAACTGAGGACCTCGATCTGATATAATGGACACCGGCACACCATGCAACTGGACTATCTCCCGAATGTAGATTTGGGCCAACCTCTCAGAAGTATATGAAGTAGCTACTGGAACGAAATGCGCCGATTTGGTCAATCTATCCACAATGACCCAAACCGCGTCAAACTTCCGCAAAGTCCGAGGCAACCCAACCACAAAGTCCATAGCAATGCGCTCCCATTTCCACTCAGGAATGGGCATCTGCTGAAGTAGGCCTCCTGGCCTCTGGTGCTCATACTTCACCTGCTGGTAATTAAGACACCTAGTCACATACTCCACAGTGTCCTTCTTCATCCACCTCCACCAGAAATGCTGCTTCAAGTCACGATACATCTTCATAGCACCAGGATGAATAGAATACCGAGAACTGTGTGCCTCTTCTAGAATCCTCTCCCTCAGGTCATCAACATTAGCAACACATAAGCGGCCCTGAAGTCTCAAAACACCATCCTCGCCAATAGTAGCCTCCTTGGAAATACCCTGAACCACTGTCTCCCGAAGCTCTGCTAAGCACGGACCACAGAACTGTCGGGCCTTAATCTCCCCCAATAACGAAGACTGAGAAACCACATGTGCTAAAACTCGACGAGGCTCTGAAAGGTCTATCCTCACTAGGCGATTGGCCGAGGACTGAATGTCCAGAGCTAGAGGTCTCTCCTCTATTGCAATATAAGCCAAGCTACCCATACTCTCCGCCTTCCTACTCAAAGCATATGCTACCACATTTGCCTTGTCCGGGTGATAAACAATGGCGATATTATAATCTTTCAATAACTCAAGCCATCTGCGTTGCCTCAAATTAAGATCCTTCTGCTTGAACAAGTGTTGCAAGCTACGGTGGTCTGTATAAACCTCATAGGACACTCCATACAAGTAGTGCCTCCAAATCTTAAGAGCGTGAACAATCGCCGCCAACTCCAAATCATGCACAGGGTAATTCTTCTCATGAACCTTCAGCTGGCGTAAAACATAAGTAATAACTCTCCCATCTTGCATCAATACACACCCCAAGCCAACGCGTGAAGCATCGCAATATATTGTGTACATCCCAGAACCAGAAGGCCATACCAGAACTGGTGCCGAGGTCAATGTTATCTTGAGCTTCTGAAATCTTGCCTCACACTCGTCAGACCATCGAAACGGGGCATTCTTCTGAGTCAATATAGTCAATGGAGCTGCAATAGAAGATAAACCTTCCACAAATTGGCGATAATAACCTGCTAGGCCCAGAAAGCTCCTGATCTCTGTAGCTGAAGTAGGACACGGCCAACTCTGAACTGCCTCAATCTTCTGAGGATCAACCTTGATACCCTCTCCGGATACCACATGCCCTAGAAATGCCACAGAATCTAACCATAACTCACACTTGGAGAACATAGCATATAGATTCTGCTCTCGCAAGGTCTGAAGCACAACTCTCAAATGTTGCTCGTGCTCACCCAGGCTCTGCGAATAGATCAAAATGTCATCAATGAATACAATGATGAAGGAATCAATATACGGCCTGAACACCCTATTCATCAAATCCATGAATGCTTCTGGGGCATTAGTCAGGCCGAAGGACATCACTAGGAACTCGTAATGGCCATATCTGGTACAAAATGCAGTCTTCGGAACATCTGAGGCCCGAATCTTCAACTGATGATAACCCGACCTCAAATCAATCTTAGAAAACACGCGAGCACCCTGCAACTGGTCAAAAATATCATCAATGCGCGGAAAGGGATACTTGTTCTTAGTGGTAACCTTGTTCAACTGGCGGTAATCAATACACATCCGCATAGACCTATCCTTCTTCTTCACAAATAAAACTGGAGCACCCCACGGCGATACACTCGGTCTGATGAACCCCTTAGCTAAAAACTCCTCAAGCTGCTCCTTCAACTCCTTCAACTCTTTTGGAGCCATACGGTACGGAGTAATAGATATAGGCTAGGTGTCTGGAGCTAAATCAATGCAGAAATCAATATCACGGTCCGGAGGCATGCCCGGATGATCCGAAGGAAATACATCCGCAAACTCTTGAACCACTGGCACTGAATCAATCATCGGAGACTCGACGGTGGTGTCCTGCACATAAGCAAGATAGGCCATACAATCCTTCTCGACCATATGCCGAGCCTTTATGAATGAAATAACCCGGCTAGCTGCACTAACTGAAGAACCCCTCCACTCCATCCTAGGTGAATCGGGCATGGCTAAAGTAACTGTCTTGGCATGGAAATCATGCACGGCATGATAAGGAGATAGCCAATCCATGCCTAGAATAACCTCAAAATCAACCATGTCAAGCAATAAAAGGTCAGATCTGGTCTCGAACCCTCAGAAGGTGATCAAACAAGACCGATACACCCGGTCTACCACCACAGAATCGCCCACAGGAGTGGACACATATATAGGAGATCCCAAGGAATCACGAGAAACATCCATAAAAGGAGAAAATAGGGATGAAGCATATGAATAAGTGGATCCTGGATCAAACAACACTGAAGCCTCTCTACCACATACTGAGATAATACTTTTGATCACGGTGTCTGAGGCCACTGCATCTGATCTGGCCAGAATAGCATAAAATCTGGCTGGAGCACCTGAAGACTGAGCCCCACCGGAGGGAACATGAGTTGCATGACCTCCCCCTGAATGGCCTCCAGCTCTAGGACGACCCCTGCCGACCTATCCTCCACCTCTAGGTGGCTGGACTGCTGGTGCTGAACTCATAGGTTGATAACCCTGCTGCACTGTCTTGCCCCGAAACCTGAGATAATCCCTCCTCACATGGCCCATATCCCCGCACTCATAACATCTTACAGGTGACATACCCTGCTATCCCGAAGAAGAAGAATCCTGAATGGACGAAGAGCGATGTGAACCCTCGGGCATAGCACTGAAATAAGAACTGGAGGATCTCTGGTGACTGGAGTAACCACTAGGAGACTCTGAATAGTTGGAGGATGGTAGGAGCGCTCTGGCATGGCACTGAACTGGGGCCTAACTGGAACACCTCGGGGAGGTGGTGGAGGGGATGAATAAGAAAGCTTGTTGGGATGACCACCCCCAAAGTGACCTCTGCTCTTAGCTGGGGCATCCCTGAAATCTCCTGAGAACCTAGCCCTCTTATCCTGCTGACCCTGCTCCCTGCTCCTCGACCGATAACCCTCGATCCTGCGAGCAATCTCCACTACGAGCTGATAAGAAGTACCCATATCCACCTCTCGAGCCATGGTGGATATAATACCTGGAAGCAACCCTTCTACAAACCTCCGCACTCTCTCAGCGTCGGTGGGTAATATCATTAGTGCATGGCGTGACAGCTCTAAAAATCTGGCCTCATAATCTGTCACGGACATCTGACCCTGTTCTAACCGCTCAAATTGACCCCGTAGCTCTTCCCTCTCAGAGGGTGGAATATATTTGTCTAAGAACATATGTGTGAACTGCTCCCAAGTGATAGTAGGAGAATATGCTGGTCTGCTGAGAATATAAGGCTGCCACCACCTACGAGCTCTGCCCTCTAACTGGAATGTGGTGAAATCCACTCCATGGGACGCTAGGATCCCCATGTTGTGCAGTCTATCCCTGCACCTATCAATGAAGTCCTGGGCATCCTCACCCCGCTCATCCCCAAAGACTGGAGGGCGTATTCGAGTCCATCTATCTAACATCTTCTGCTGATTTCCATCCGCAGCTGGTCTGGGCTCCGGAGCTGCTACTATAGGCTGGGTACCACCCATGGGCAGTGTACCCGGGGTGTGATGTATTGATGTTGTCGGTCCTACGGCCTAGGCAGTAGGGGTCTGGGCTCCCCCTCCTGCCTGAGAAGTGGCAGGATCTGTTGGAAATAAACCAGCCTAGGACATAGTGTCCATAAATCTCATCATACGGCCCATAACTGCCTGGAAGCCTGGTGCCGTCATAAAGTCTACGGGTGCAGGATCTTCTGGAGGCACCTCGTCCTGCTCCTCTATAATAGGGTCCTCTAGTGGCGGGACCGAAATAGCTCTGGGACACCCTCGTCCCCTACCACGGGCTGGTGTCCTCCCTCGGCCTCTACCGCAGCCTCAGACAGTGGGGGTAGCGGCCCCTCCCGGGTTTGGAACATCAGATGCATGCATCCTCACCATCGTGAGAGAATAGAAGAATGAATTTAGTAAATCATCGACTGCGCGATAGAATGAAACCAAATAGAGGCTTCCCCTGTAGCCTCCTGAGGATAAGTACAGACGTCTCGGTACCGATCCACAAGACTCTACTGGGTTTGCCCGTGACTCGTGAGACTTACATGAACCTAGGGCTCTGATACCATGTTGTCACGACCCAAAATCCCATACGGGTCGTGATGGCGCCCAACACCGGAGTCAGGCAAGCCAACAGTTGTTTACTAGTGAGATTTTCCTTATTAACATACCAATCCCACATATTTCCCAAAGTTTTAAACTTAGCTCATTTAAATAAAAGCGGAAACATTTACCAATTTAAATACATACCGCCAAAATGATCGTGATCCAATATATATACAGTCCCAAAATAAGAGTCTACTATGTGCGTGCCAGGAACTAGTGTCACAAGTCAACAGGCAAACTAGTAGGATATACAAAAGATGATACAAAAATGTACTGCTGTAAGAGAGGAATAGACAAAAATAACCAAAAAGATAACTCCATAGCACAGCTGAGAAATGTCAG
>MDKJ01330226.1:0-11706 GCA_005239525.1 Nicotiana knightiana | reverse complement strand
CAGTAATGAGGAAGGCCGATCCAGACCTAAGGAGAAGATCCATCTCCATATAATGATACACCTCACTACCACTCGGTACTATATATAGCTCAACGGCATAAGGAGGTACCATCCCAAAATACGTACACGCGTCACTGACCTCAATCGCTCAGTACTGGTGGAAAAGGGCCAATCCATCCTCGTAGAGAAGATCCATCTCCAGATAAATACTTCGGACAAGATCCATGCCCGGGGAAAATCCATCCCTCAAATATCACTTCGGACAAGATCCATGCCCGGGGAAAATCCATCCCTCAAATATCACTTCGGACAAGATCTATGTCCAGGGAAGATTCATCCCTCAAATATCACTTCAAACAAGATCCATATCCAGGGAAGTTCCATCCCTCAAATATCACTTCGAACAAGATCCATGTCCAAGGAAGATCCATCCCTCAAATATCACTGCGCTCACTGGGGGTGTCAAGACTCCGGAAGGGCTCCTATTAGCCCAAGTGCTATATCAAGCCAACGAAGGCATGATCAGAGTATCGATGTGGCATGTAGCCCGATCCAATATATATCGTTGTGGCGTGTAGCACGATCCGATATATATCACTGCGGCGTGCATCACGATCCATATCTGTCACTCAATATCAGGATCTCATCATCACTCAGTCATCACTCTCCAATCTCGCTCACATGGGCTTACAGTGCATGAACTAGCCCAAATCTATTATAAAATGTGAAAAATCAACAATTACTGAGACTAAGACATGATATGGTATGAAATGACAACACTGAGAATATAATATCAATGAAACACATGAGATGACAGCAATAAGCGACCACTCGGGTCCCAACAACATCGACGTGAAGCCTTAACATAATACCTAGCATGATTTCTAGAATGTTCGAATTTAAGACGACCACTCGGATCTCAACAGTATTGAAGCCTTAGAAAAGTATTTAACATGATTTCCAGAATGTTAACATCAGTCTCATTGACAGAACCACCGATATCAACAAGAGAGAACCAATAAACTGTGCCATGGAATGAGCCAGGTCACGAATCAAATGGTGCACGCCCGCATGCCCGTCACTTGGCATGTGTGTCACCCAATTCTAATCATGTAACACGTAGCTCGGGGTTTCGAACCCTCAGAATCAAGATTAGAAGCATTACTTACCTCAATCAAGCCAAAACTCTACTCCACAATGCCCTTGTTGCTCGACTCAGCCACAAATCGCCTCGAATCTAACCAAAATCAGTACTATGTCATTAGTATATGCTAAAGAAGCGAAGCCCATATCAAAATTATCAAATTACATCACAAATCCCGAATTCGGTCAAACCTGGCCCCCGGGACCACGTCTCGAAACTCGACACAAATCACAAAACTAGAACCCTTACACTCTCATGAGTCGATACATACCAAATACATTAAAATCCGACGGTAAATGACCCCTCAAATCCTTAAATCAAAGTCTCAAGTTTCCAAGCCCTAACCCCTCAAATTACACCATTAAATCCCAAAATTTCATGATTAATCAGTCAAATATCAACATAGAATCGAGTATTAGGTTCAAAAATGTTACCTCAATGTGTTTCCCTTGAACCCCTCTTCAAAATACCTCATAAAGCTCCAAACCCGTCTTCAAAAATGGTGAAATATAAGAAAATTCGAGAAGGCATCCTTTTATACTTTCTGCCCAGTGACCACCGCACCTGCGGAACATTTCTCACACCTGTGGACTCGCACCTGCGGTCCCAGGTGCGCACCTGTGACCATGTCTTAAATCCCAACTTCTGCATCTGCGGCCCTCACTCACACCTGCAGGCTCCCAGGTGTGACAAACATACCGCATCTGCACTCCAAGGCCAACCTTCCTCTGTTCGCACCTGTGCATGGCCCACCGCACCTGCAATCATCGCACTTGCGGCTCCCCATCTGCAGGTGCGACCACACAATTAAACTGGCACCAGTAGCAGATTTGCTGCATTTTCCAAGTCCAAATCTTCGATAACCATCAGAAATCAATTCTGAGGCCCTCGGGACCTAAACCAATGATACCCACGAGTCATATATGATTATTCCAACTTAGTCGAACCTTCGGAACACTCAAACCTACACCAAATCACAAAATTTACTCGAAATTCAAGCCTAAAGATTTCTAAACTTTTTATATTCGCCAACAATGTCGAAACTAACCGAACCGCGTCCGAATGACCTGAAATTTTGCACACACACAAATTCCATTTCGAACCGATAGCTAATTTTCCACTGCCGACCTGAAATCGCCATAAATCCTATTTCGCCAATTCAAGCCTAATTCTACCACATACCTCCAAATAACATTCTGAATACACTCATAAGTCCCAAATCACCTAACGAAGCCATCTACACCATAAATTCCTGAACTGGAGCAACCGGCTTGGCTGGAACCGCCCCAGTGTCTGCTGGCCCTGCGTAGCATGCTCAAGTGTCCGGGAAACTGGAGTCTGACTGCCTCCCCCGGCCTTAGAAGTAGCGTCAACTGCCTGATCAAGGGTGGTACACACCGTAAAGATCTGAGCCAGGGTCTCCGGAAGACCTGGAATAACAATAGGCACTGTCGGTGCCTGAACCTGTCCCGTTGGAGCATCTGCGGCGGGAACGTGATCCTGAGTAGTAGGGGGATCAACTGATACTTCCCTGGCTGCCGCTTGGGCTGGCCCCTTACCTCTACCATGGCCTCGACCCCTCCCTGGTCTAGCTGGTGGCTGATCGCCCTGATCGGTGGCGCGAGTCCTCACCATCTGTGAGAGAATGAAACAACAGAAGTTTAGATTTCCAGAATCAATCAAATGGCACGAAAAAATTCAAGAAAAAATGAGATTGTTCCTCTGGGTTCTGTAGCCTCTCGAAGATAAGTACAGATGTCTCCATACTGATCCACAAGACTCTACTAAACCTACTCTTGACCGTTGAGTCCTATGTAACCTAGGCTCTGATACCAACTTATCACGACCCCAAATCCTAAGCCGGTCGTGATGGCGCCTATCATGGAACTAGGCTAGCCAACCATTTCAGATTATCAATATATCCCAATTTCCCAAAAATTTAGAAGATTTGTTTTAAGAATATCATAAAGAGATAAAATAAATACACACTTCCCCAAAACCTAGAGTCAACTATCATGAGCATCTAAGACTGAAAATACAATGTACAACAATGTCTTGCTACAACCAAAGTCTGGGGTACAAAAGACCAAAAGAAACTATAATCTGAGGGAAGGAAAGGAGGTGAGCTGGGGACGCTGAGCAGCTATGTCAATCCTCGAACAACTCCAATCTCGTCCGAAAATCAACTAGTGGGATGGTCCGGCACCTGGATCTGCACACAGAGGTGCAAGGAGTAACGTGAGTACGCCAACTCAGTAAGCAATCAATGTAACTAAAAACTTGAGTGTAGTGACGAGCCATTTAAATCATATAAATCAATATAATGAATACAGTGGAAATGAGCAAATCAAGTCAGAAATCTACAAGTCTGAATATTTCATAAAACCCCGGTTTTCATTTAAAATATCTCGTAGGAAAACTTTTATCCACTATCAGTATCTCATGCTCTCACTTAACACTCGTACTCAGTAAGTACCCTAAACTCACACAACTGTTGTGGCAGGCAGCGCGCTCCACTACAATTATACATACATGTATATTTATACTACTGCGACATACAGCCCGATCCATATACATAACATATATATTGCTTCGGCATGCAGCTCGATCCATATAATAGTTGACTGCGCTCACTGGGCGTGTACAGACTCCTGGAGGGGCTCCTTCAGCCCAAGCGCTATATCTGATGCGGCATGCAGCCCGATCCAATATTTATATTACTGCGGCGTGCATCCCGATCCATATATAACATATAATCTTTATTGTTGTGGCGTGCATCCCGACCCACATATAATATATAAAACATATATTGTTGCGGCGTGCAGCCCGATCCATACTTATCCTCACATACCCGGTGCTCAGCCTAACACATATATATTGCCGCGGCGTGCAGCCCGATCCATAGCTATCCTCACATACTCGGCTCTCGACCTGACTCAGTCACCCTCACAAGCCACTTGGGCAATTCGTCTCGACTCACGGGACTCAGCCCGAAATGCTTTTTAGAGTTTTCAAAGCAGTGTGATAACAGTGAAAATAACAACAAGTAGGAAACATGACTGGGTTCACAATTGTTCTAACACGATAAGGGTAGAATAGTGTAAAAGTACCCAAACATGGAAGACTGCCCCTGAGGGTCTAAACAAGTCGGCACAAAGACCTAAACATGGAAAATACCCCTGAGGGTCTAAACAGATCGGCACAAGGCCCCAAACATGGCTCACAATCCATAAACAAGTATAAACTTCTGAAAGACATGATGTTGTAAGGTTTCAAATCGAATATGCGGCTTAATAGTCACTACAGGATAGACCAAGTCCCAATTCTTATCGGTGCACGCCCCCACGCTCGTCACCTAGCATGTGTGTCACCTCATTTATCAACACAATAACAGATAACGGGGTGTCATACCTTTAGGTTCAGAGTTACAATCATTACTTACCTCAAGACAGCCCAAAAGCTACTCCCTGATGCACTTGCCCCTCGAATTGGCTCATGTTTGCTCCGAATCTAACCAAAACCGAATTAACATCATCAATATATGCTAACGGAACAAAACCCAGTTCAAAGATACATATTTTAACACAATTCTCGAAATTCGGCCAAACCCGAGCCCCGGGCCCACGTCTCAAAATCCAATAAAATTTACATCACTAGAATCATCATCCTCCGGGAACTTACCTCCACTGAAGACCCTCGAAGACCTTCTTCAATTTTCTCTCAAATAATCTCCACCCGCATACAACAATGGAAGAATAACCCAAATTTAAGGGAGGAATTCTTTTATACTGTTCTATCCAGTTAATCCGCACATGCGGACCCGTACCTTCGGTCCCGGGTGTGCACCTTCGAAAACCCACTAACAGTCCAATTCTCGCACCTGCAGTCCCTTTTCCGCACATGCGGCTTCGTAGGTGCGGCCAACTCTTCGCACCTGCGAACTCCTCCTGCCTAGCCTCTTTTTGTACCTGCGCCTGGACCTTCACACCTGTAGCGACGTACCTGCGGCTGCCCATCTGCAGGTGCGGCCACACCAGCAGCTTAACACCAGCAGTTATTTGCGGCAAATTTCCCAAGTTGAAATCTCCGCCAACTATCCGAAATCAATTCCGAGCCCCTCGGGGCCCCAACTAAACATATCAACACACCCCATAGAATCATTCAAACCTAGTCGAGCCTTCGAAACATCAAAAACAACACGAAAACACCAAAATTACTCAAATTCAAGCCTATGAACTTTGAAACTTCTAAATTTCGCCAATGATGCTGAAACCAACCAAAACACATCTGATTGACCTGAATTTGCACACATACCCAAAATGACATTACGAACCTGATCCAACTGTCGAAATTTCATTCCGACCCCGATAGCCTATTTTTCACTGCCGACCGAAAATCGCCAAAAACTAACTTTCGCCAATTCAAGCCTAATTCTACATCGGACGTCAAAACTTCATTCCGAACTCACTCCTAAGTCCCAAATCACCTAACAAATCTATCCCAACCATAATAACTGCATTCCGAGGTCGTTTACCAATAGGTCAACTCTCAGTTTGACTTTTCAACTATTAGGCTACTTTAAGAGGCTAAGTGCCTCTATTCTCACCACGACCACTCCGAACTAAAACCATCCGACCCGACACAACATAAACAGGCTAAGAAATATATGATAAAGCAGAAATGGGTAAAATGGGGCTAATCTCACAAAACGACCGGTCGGGTCATACATATCATCACATTTGCGATGTATTGGTCGCAAATGTGACAGTCGCAAATGTGAAGCAGCCATCGCATTTGTGAAATATAGGGCTTCTAGGTGGATTCGCTATTATGAAGTAACCCTTCACATTTGCAAGGGTGGGTTGTTCCCTTTTACGATGACCCTGCCGCTTTTGCGAGGTTATGGACTTCGCATTTGCGAAGTTTTGGTCGCAAATGCGACCTTAGCAGGGAAGCCCCCAGTTCGCTTTTGTGATAATTTGTTCGCATTTGCAGGGTCGCATTTACGAACCCCCTGTCGCAAATGCGAAATCTACAGCCTGTTAAGTGTTGAGGATTCCGAGTTTTTGCTTCATTTTTCATATTTTTGAACCCTAGCTTCGAGGTGAGGCGATTTTGTGAAGATATTTTCATACCAAATCATTGGGTAAGTATATTTAATCAATTTCCAACTATATTTCATGACTTTATACAAGATTTAACATCAAATTCATGGGAAATCTATGGAAAAACTTGGGGTTTTTGTCAAAGTTTTGAAAAATAAAAATTTGAGTTTTGAGAGTCGAATAAGATTCGGATTTAAAAAAACACATATTTGGATTCGTGAGGCTATGGGTAGTCAAGACCTACCCTTGGACTCGGGTTTTGACCGGGCAAGCCCGAGGTTTCACTTTTGTTGACTTTTTAGAAATTGAATAAAAATCACAACTTTATTAATCGAAATTATTTTCTCTTGCATTATGTGATGCATTCAAGTCGTCATTGGCTAGATTGAGTAAAGCGGAGGAGAATTGGTAGAGGAAAAGGCTAAGTTGAGTGTTGAGTTAGCCGAATCGAGGTAAGTGTTTTGCCTAGCTTTGTTGAGGCAGTTTTTCCACCTATTTGTCATTGTTTGCTACATGTGGGGGTGATACATATATGAGGTGACAAGCGTATATGTATGTTCTAGGGTTAATCATGATCGGGGGTAGATTATGTTACAATTATACCTTGTAGAATCTCATAACCTTCATGCCTCACCTAGATATTTAGAATGTAGTGCTAAATGTTAGATTCGAGACTTATCCTAATATAAGTTAATAAATTTGATAGGAATTTCTTAGAATACATTGATGTCTCTAATTCGGACATCTCTATGCATAATCATTAAAACGTTGCTATGGCCGATATTTCGAGATGCTAGATTTCGTGCTTGTGTTGTTGATAAATCATGGGATTTGTGGAAGTAATTGAATTATATGACCTTGAGAATTCGTTGAATCATTGTTGGCTTGGAAAGTAGTGATTGAGAATTTGTTTGGAATATTCGTTTGACACTCTCCTTGATGTTATTTATATTTCCTGCCTGGCTATTTTATTGAGATTTATATGCTTGCTGAGGAAGAGTGTAAAGCACGAAGGGTGATGACGTGCCATTGTTTATATTCATTATCGTGTTAGGAAGAGTGTAAGAACAGAGGGTGATGTCATGCCGTATTATTGAGTGTAAAGCATGAAGAGTGATGTCGTGCCATATTATTAAGAGTAAAAGCACAAAGGGTGATGTTGTGCCATGTTATTGAGAGTAAAAGCACGAAGGGTGATGTCGTGACATGTCATTGTGATTAAAAGCATGAAGGGTGATGCCGTGCCATTGCATTTGTACCTTTACACTTTTGTATTTTTGCGAGTTCATGGCACGATGGGTGTTTCCGTGCAAGTGAGGATGAGGGACATGCATTATGTTATGATATTATTTTCTTGCATATATCTTCATGACTTACCTTGAATGGTCATTGTCGTACTTATAGTTCTTATATGAATTGTTGTCACTATTTTGTCCTTATTCTTTATCTCAATCGATGTTATGTTGTTTATGCCTTCTACTTGTTTAATTTGTAAACATCATGCCTACTTTCTGAATTTATTATTACACCCAGGTCATATCTGTTTCGTTGCACTTACGGGTCCTATTCCATGTTGGCCATTCATGCCTCTATTTGTTGCATTATAAAGAACATGTACCCCTCTCGCCTCTTTTTATTTGTTATATCCATCTTCACGCCTCCATCATGCTAGTTAGATGAAATTATAACCCTTTTCCTAATTGTGGTCATTAACTCTATGCTCTCCGCTTAGTCTGTTACTGATGTTCTTTTGTATATTCTCGTTTATTATTATTGTGTTCATATTCCCTTCCTTGTCACTTCTATTATCGGTATTTCTATCATCTGGTTGGTATTGTTTTACGCATATATGGTGAGGATGAGATAAATGTACGAAGGGTGTTTCCATGCCATTAGATTTGATGTCTTGAGTACTTCTTTCACACTATGAAAGTTTTGAGGTGATTGTTGTAGTTCATGGGCTTTCATTCTAATGAAAGGGTCGGTTAAGATGTTGGAAACTATTGAATTGTGATTATTTCTGGTACTCTTTTATAATTTTGTACAGTCGCATTGTGTACTCTATTCTATTATTCTGTCGTATAGTTCTATTGATAGTCTACATTATAGTGTTTATTAATGAGCACCTTTTAACTAGAAGCCTCAAACTAAAAATACTAGAAAAGGGAGTCCAGAATAAGATTTTCTAAGTCTTAAAGCAATTATGAAATCTTTAGACATAATATTTCCAAGTCAAAGACAAATTCGAGTTCCTATAAAAGAATGTTTGTGCCACTGGGAAGATAAAAACATAGGAGACACAAAATTTATTGTAACGACCCGGTTAGTCGTTTTGAGAGTTAAATCTCTAATCCCCTAATAACCGCTTCTCCCGTGTCTATTTATGTTATTGGAACTTGTCGGAGCATTGAGTGATGAAATCCGGAGTGATTTTGGACACATAGTCCATAAATGTGGAATTTAGCTTCAGAAATAGGGTTGTAGCTAGAGTTGTATGAAGACGGATCCGGAATGGAATTACGTCAACTCTGTTAGCTCCGTTGGGTGATTTCGAGGTTAGTAGCATGTTCAAAATGTGTTTTCGAGGTCGGTTGTGGATTTAGGCTTGAATTGGAGAAAGTTAGAATTTCGGCGATTTCGGCCGATAGGTGAAATTTTGATATCAGACTCAGAATGGAATTCTAAAAGTGACAGCTGGTCCGTAATGTCATTTATGACCTGTGTGCAAAATTTGAGTTCATTCGGATGAGTTTAGACGTGTTTCGGCATCGGATGTGAATTCTAGAAATTTCATAAGTTCTTAGGCTTGAATCTATGCATATTTGATGATTTTGATATTATGAGTTGCGTTTTTAAGGCTCGAACAAGTTTGAATGGGGTATTAGAGTTGGTTGGTAGTTTTGGTTCAGGTCCCAGGGGCCTCGAGTGTGTTTCGGGTGTTCAAACGGGAATTTACAGCCTAAAAGTCCTTGCTGGTTTTTCTGGTTTTTCTACAGCTGTGTTTTGCTCTCTGTGATCGTAAGGGTTCACCTAGGATCGTGTAAGGTAAAAGTGAGAGGTCCTGCGGTTATTCTCTGTGATTGCAATAAAAGGTATGACATCACAGTGTGTTGGAATCTTGGTCAATGTGATTGCATGACCAGGACAGCATTCGCATAGAGTATTCTTGGTCTGGGGAGTTTCAATATTTGTTCTACGAGGTCGCGTGGCCCCAACCGCAATCGCGTAGCTCTGGGTCCTCAAGGTTCGCGATCGCGTACAGTTTCTGTGATCGCATAGCATGATTCCAGGCGCATGTTTTATTTACTCTCCGCGATCGCGACTCCTTGTCTGCGATCGCATATAACAAATGTTTGGGCAGTCTTTTAAAGACCCAAATCCGAGGGTTTACGTTGTTTTCACCATTTTCGAATTTGAGAGCTTGGGAGAAGCGATATTTGGAGGCTTTTGCACCTGGGTAACTTAGGTAAGTGATTTCTATCCATCATAGATCAATTTCCATGATTCCAATTTTAAATCCAATCTTTAATTTCGAAAATTTTGGGTAGAAAATGGGAAAAATGGGATGAACTTCATAGACCGAATTATTGAGTTTTGATTGGGTGTTTGACCTCCGATTTGAGAGATACTTATATGGTTACAGTCGTGAGTGAATGGGTGTCTGGAAAATATAAATTTTACCCGATTCCGAGGCGTAGGCCCGGGGGACTTTTTGGGCGAATTTCCAAATTTCGCGTATTAGCTTCGAACTTATTAGTGATTATGTTTTCTTGAAATGCTATTTACACTATGCCATCGAATTGACTAGATTTGGGCCACCCGGAGTTGGATACTCGTGGCAAGAGCGTGGTATTAAGTTGATTAGCGCAGTCAAGGTAAGTGGCTTGCCTAACTCTGTGTTGGGGACTTTCCCTTAGGCATTTTTATACTTTTGTTATGTGGACGCCGTGTACGTGAGGTGACGTGTGCGTACACGGGTCATTGTTTCTAAAATTCCATTTTTCCTTCCATGCAATCACTCATTTTCATTCCTATATTATTGTTTCCTGTCTTAACTGAGTAGTTAGCTTAAGAGTAAGCATGTCTACCTGTCCTTACTTGATTTTCTCTTATTTGCTACTAGTTGCACCATGCTTAGATAGTTTTACTTTATTCTTGCATGTTGTTTTCCTGGACTGTTTAAATAAGACGTATCCGACATACTTCTGCATTGCATATTTAAATTGGGATTACGGATCGAGATCCGGAAGCTTTCCCCCTGTACTGCATTTCATATTCCCCCAGATCCTGTTTATCATTACTTATCTATATTTCATTGTCTTAAATTTTATATTGACTTGTTTTAAAAACTCAGTAGGGCCTCAACCTGACCTCGTCACTACTTGACTGGGGTTAGGCTTGGCACTTACGGAGTACCGAACGTGGAGTACTCACGCCCTTTCCTGCGCATGTTTTCCCCATGTGCAGATCCAGGTACCAGCACCCAGTATCATGGCTAGGAGTCATTCTAGCATCTGCCATGAGACCGCGAGGTAATTCTGCCACGTCCGCAGAATCCCGCGAGTCCCCTTCTACTCTAGTATAGGCATAGAGGACTTATGTATTTTCCATTATTTCATTTTATAGAGCTACATTTAGTACAGAGCTTGTGACTATCGTGACATTCCGGGTTTTGGGAAGTGAAAGTGTACATGCTGAGCAGCTAGGTTATATCTACTTGAGTTCTTTTCTATCTTTATTTTATTGATTCTATTATTAATTCGCAAATTTTAGGCTTACCTAGTCGTAAAGACTAGGTGACGTTATGATACCTTTCGGAGGGCAAAACGGGTCGTGACAAGTTGGTATCAGAGCGTCTAGGTTCATAGGAGTCACAAGCCGGTTTATTAGAGTTTCGCGGATCGGTGCGAAGACGTCCGTATCTATCTTTGAGAGTCAATTGAAAAGCATATTTCTGCATTCTTATTGATGGAATTTGACCATAGAGGAGGTCAGATTCAACACCTTAATGCAGCTTGTTTCCTAATATAGGAACATGAGTACTTATCACATATAATCTTAAGCAAACAATCATGCACTAACAGGAGAAATACTAACACCAAAGACATTGCCTATCATACTCACAGAATGTGAATAAAACATCTGCACAGTCACATTTAATCAAAACAAGAACAGTAACTTCATTTGTCAAGAGCAACCAGTTTTACACAATGAGCAGAAAAATGAGAATTCCAGTCCAAAAATTTCATTAAGAAGAGATGAACTGATACATACCTTTAGAGAGAGAATAACAAAGAGACTTGACCAAATAAAGGTCAAGTGAGAACAATAACAGCAAGGAGGAAGAGAAATCAGCAACAAATAGCAGAAACCCCAGAGTAAACCAACCGGTCTAGCAAGAATACCCCCCAGAAATCTTGAGTATGAATGCTTGAAAGAAAAACCTCCAGAAAACCC
>ML369789.1:88970-122951 GCA_005239525.1 Nicotiana knightiana | reverse complement strand
GGGCTCTAAGGCCTGGGTAACGCCAGGCCCCCCCTGGCGTTAGGGCTCTAAGGCCTGGGTAACGCCAGGCTGGGTCAGGCTGTTTGGCTCCAACGCCCGGCTATCGCCCGGGTGTCCCCTTTCGCGTATTTTTTGACGTATTTGCATCCGTTTAGCCCCGTTTCCATTTTCAATTCACCTACACATAAAATAAACCCCATTAGGCACATACGACGTGTATTTTATCATTAAAACACATAAAATGCAAGGTATATAATGCTTAAAATCATGAATTCTAGCCACTCATCAGGCTTTCCTAGAGTTCTGAAATATTTCTAGTCTATCTATGATCTCTCTTTTAATTTTACCACCACTATCTCAGTATTTATAATTGTTCCTCTAAAGATTTTCCAATTCCTTGCTCTCCATACATGGTATATCACTGTTTCCCAGATTCCTGCTATTAGTTCCTTTTGGAACTGTTTTCATTGCCTCCTCTTAATCCCTTCAAGAACAACATGAACTTCTCCTTCTCTTATGGTAATCCCTGTCCACTGTTGGATATCTTCTCGCACATTCCCTATCCAATCACACCCTGCAAATAAATGCATGGGAGTCTCCATAGCTTGTCTATCACAGAGGCAACACGTATTATCTGCTACTGGAATATGAAGGTGTCAGAGCCTTGTTTTAGTGAGAAATCTGCCATGTACAACTAACCACATCACAAACCTAGTCGAGCTAGGGATGACCAGATCAACTCAGCAATCTTTAATCTTTCCTGCTCCCCCACCAGTGCATTATAGGAAATAGTGATAGAGTATTGCCCATTTGGTGTCAATATGTATCTTCCCTGTATGTACAAATCTCGCATGGTTTCCGTTAGTGCATTTATCTTCTTCCAATACCAGCTGCAGTCTTAAGGAGGTTTATGCATCCAAATGTTGGTATTGGTCTTCATATAGATGCCATGCACCCATTTGACCACAATGTAATTTTTCTCTCCACTGATTTCCATAACAATTTCTCAACTAATGCCATGTTCCGGCTTCGAAAATATTTGATATTCAACCCACCATATTTCCTTGGCTTGCATACTTTTTACCATGCAACTAATAAAGTTTTCTTTGTCTCTTCCGTACCACCCCACAAATATTCCCTACACATTATATCTACTTCTTTAAGAATACTTTGAGGCAAGATGAAGGCAGAACCTCAGAAGCTATGGATAGAAAATAAGGCTACAAGTATGACTTGTAGTCTCCAGCATAAGATAGTTTTTTTTAATACACAGTGGTGATGATTTTATCCACTAATTGATGACATTCCAACATGTTCCATTTCATGAAAGATCGAGAAAAAACAAAATATCTGATTGGAAAAGTGCCCTGTGTAAATTGAGTTTTGTCCAGCAATTAAACCCTGGTTTGGTCATTAATTCCAACCATAAAGATACTTGACTTATCCATGCTAGCAACCAGCCCAGAAACATCACTATAGTTAGCCAATACTTCCATAACTCTTTTAACAGAGCTAGAATTTACTTTGCAAAAGATCATAGATCATATGCAAATATTAAATGTGAGAGCTTTACTTGCTTACACATAAGATGAAATGCAATGTCTGGGAGAGTATAATTGCATTTTAAAACTTTAGACAAGTATTCCATGACAAGGACAAACAAGAGGGGAGACATAGGGCCCCCTTGCCTAATTCCTCTTTTCCCTTCAAAGTGTCCGTGACCTTCCCCATTTACTTTGATAGTTAATGTAGGAGAAGTCACACATGTCATCATAGTATGTATTAAATATGTCAGGAAACTATAGCCCTTTAGGACTTCCTCCAAGAATTACCAGATTACCATGTCATAGGATTTTCTGAGGTCAATATTCATCAAACATCTTGGTGTGGTTTTCCTGCCATAGTGCCTCAAAAAGTCAAATGTACCAAAACATTGTGTACCATGGATCTCCCTTGTACAAGGCAGGCTGGTTGTCAGCCACTATTACACTGATTGCCTCTTTAAGTCTACTACAAATCATCTTTGATATACACCTATATAGGATATTACAACAAGCTATAGGCCTGTATTGACTTGCATTTTCAGGTACTGCAATCTTTGGAATCAAAACTATATTTGTAGAGTTTATTTGTTTCAACAGTTTGCCATTGCAAAAGAATTCCAAAGCAACTTTAATGATATCTTTGCCTACAATATCCCATACTACTTTATAGAATCCAAAGCCCTAACCATCATGTCCTGGACTTTGGTTTTTGTCAATATGGAATATGACCTGTTTGACCTCCTTTTAAGTGTATGGTTCCAATAATTTCAGCTGCTGTGTGGTGTTTAGCATTGGACCATTTCTCATTATACTTGAAAATGCCTTAATTATCTGATTGTTCTTCCTCCCAAGTAGCTCCTTGTAATAGTCCACAAATATGGAAGCTATGATATCAGTATCGGTCTACCAGTTGCCTACTGCATCCTTCAATTGAGTGGTATTCTACTTTAGTCTTCTATGTTTGATCATTGTGTAGAAGTACTTGGTGTTGTCATCACCAAATTTTCACCCATGTGGCCTTGATTTTCTGTTGCAAGTGCATCTCAGCCATATAAGAATGAATGCCTAAACTTATTGTACTTCTCCTTCTCATGTTCTTGATAAACTGCATTCAAAGGATCAGAGTGCAGCAACTTTTGTGCTTGCGTTAGAGCCTTCCTTGGCTCCTTTCCATTTCTGAGTCAAAGTATGTTTCTAAAGGCCTTAGTGTTTAATTCCTTCAGCACCCTTTTCAGAAGCTTCAGTCTTCTAACAACTTGTAACATGTTGCACTCTTGAATCTGTACATTTCACCCTGCTTCTACCTTGTCTTTAAATTGAGGATGTTTGGCTCAGACATTGCAGAATTGGAAGGATTTTTTAAACCTAGGCTTCTCATATAGGAAAGTGATCTTTACTGGACTATGATCACTTATACCTTCAGGGAGGACATTTGCTTTACTTGGTGGCATTAGGTCTAACCACTAATTGTTAATGAAAACCCGATCAATTTTTGAAAAGATCCTCCGTCCACTATTACTTCTATCATTCCATGTGTATCTTTTCCCCACATGAGGAAGCTCGATCAACCCACATGTGTCTAAACAATGATGGAAGTCTATAATTTTTGACCATGTTATTAGATTTCCTCCCACTCTATCATCTGCTTTCAACACTGAATTGAAGTCCCCAACTATTATCCATGGCTGTTTGCATGTCGTGCTATAGTTCATTAATATGTTAATAGCTCCTTCCTGTCCTATCCTGTGTTAGATGCATACCCAAAATACATAACAAAGTCGAGTTTCAAAAGGGATGTTGCGCATAACACATGTGACAATCTGAGTTGTTGTTTCCAATGGTACTACATTGTAGTAATCTAGTCTCCATGTAATCCATATTCTCTCATTATAATGGGATAGTAAATTAATAATATAAGGCCATCCTCCTAACATTGTCTCTGTCATAATTTCAATCTTGTTACTTTTTATTTTTGTTTCTAGTATTCCTACTAAACACACTCTCTCATTATTGCAAAGGAATTTGACTTCCTTTTGCTTATTTGGGTTGTTAAGCCCTCTTACATTCTGTGATGACCCAAAAAGTTATCCCGTATATTTTTAGCTAAATTTATGTTCCGAGGCTGTGAAACACTCCTTTTATCCCACCTCGATGTGTGTGCGCAGCCCGGGCGTGTATCCGAGAAGCCGTTAAGTGGAAATTGATAAAATGATGATTTTTTATTAATTACTTGAGTAAAGTTGACTTTGGTCAACATTTTTGATAAATGGATCCGGACCCGTGATTTGACGGTCCCGGAGGGTCCGTAGTAAAATATGGGACTTGGGCGTATGCCCGGAATCAAATTCCGAGGTGCCAAGTCCGAGAAATGAATTTTTGAAGAAAATTATTTTATGAAAAATATAAAGGTTTTGGAAAATGAGATTTGATGTGAAACCTGTGATACCGGGCCCGTATTATGGTTCCGAAGCCCGGAACAGGTTCAATACGTCTATTATGTGTTATATGTGAAATTTGGTAAGAAACAGACTTAGTTTGACGTGATTCAGATCATAAATGGAAAAATTGAAGTTTAAGAAGTTTTGAGAATTTTTATAGATTTTGAGGTTTAATTCGATGTTTATGATGATATTTTGGTGATTTAATTGCACGAACAAGTCCGTAGGATATTTTTGAGGTTGTGTGCATATTTGGTTTTGAGCCCCGAGGGCTCGGGTGAGTTTCGGAGTAAAAAACTTAGGAAAAATCTGGTGTTTTGGCAATTTTCTGGTATCTGGTGTTTTACTCTATGCGATCGCATAGGTATAGTTGCCATCGCATAGCTTTGAGAAGGGGGCTGGGTAGATACCCTGTGCGACCGCATGTGCACGTTCGCGATCGCATAGGGTGGGGTCAGTAATAATGTGCGATCGCAGGGTCTCTTTCACGATCGTGGTGCCTTATAACTCAGCTCTCTATGCGATCACAACTCCTTCTTCGCGATCGCATAGACCAAAAAGTGCCCAGTTATTTAAATGCCCAAAAAACAGAATGCTCATTACGGGATTTTGACATTTTCACTACCTTTTTCTTCTCCACACCTCCTTGGGCGAATTTTGAAGAACTCTTTCACCATAACCTCTTAGGTAAGTGATTCTAACATTGTTTTCTTCCATTTTTCATCAATATCTATTAGATTCTAGGGCTAAGAACATGAAATTAAGGGTAGAACTTGGGATTTTAGGTAGAGTTAGGGCTTTTTGATTATTTGGAAATTTGACCTCGTTTTGAGGTCGAATTTCAAAACAAATTGTATATTCGGGCTCGTATCGGAATGGGTAGTCGAATTTCGTAAAATTTGTCGGGTTCCAAGGTGCGGGCCTGGGGGTCAACTTTTGGATCGATTTGTATAATTTTGTAAAGATTAAAACTTTATTGTTCGGAATAGTTCCTTATACGTTTTATGTGTATTTTGAAGTTGTCTTAGTTGATTTTGAGCCGTCCGGAGGTCTTTTCGCCCGAGAAGTCCAATTTTGAGTATCGGGTTGTCGTCTTTGAGGTAAGTATCTTGCCTAACCTTGTGTGGGGGAACTACCCTTTAGGATTGAGCCTTCCTTGCTGATTGTAGTCCGAGTATGCGAGGTGACGAGTGTGTACTCGGACTTATTTGCAATTAGATTGGCCTTTTAGGATTCGTGGGTTCTCATATTATCTATGTATGATTTGTAATTGTTACATTTGAATCCTTGGTTGTTAATTTCATCCCTTCCTGTTTAAATTAGAATTTTTTATTTTCGGATTCCTTCATTGGCTATTTGACCTTACTTGACTTAACTGAATATTCTACTTCTCTCATCATCATGCTATATTTTCTTTCTAGCTTGCCTAATTGACTATAATTAGTGCCATCTAGCCTTATAGTTGACTAGCCGTAGTTGGAACATCTATTCGTTAGAGTCAAGCATTCCCGTGAGTCTTACATTGTGATTTATACGACTATTCCCTTAAGTGTTATAGGTCTAATTGTTAGACATTTATGTTATTGGTATTTCCTTGATGTTGCCTATTACTGGGCCTTTGTTAAAGTTGAGTTTATTCCGTGAAGTTAACTATTTAGGTGAGATTGGTTATAGTTGTTTCCCTTGCCGGGATTGTGTGGTTTCTCTTATTATTCCGTTGTTTTGTTGTTTGCCTTGTTGACTTCCTTGCCGAGATGTATGGTTTCTATTACTGTATATGCTGTTAATGATATTATTTGTATTGTTGACTCCGTTGCCGGGATGTTGTGATTTATGGTTCATCTTGTTGATGTTCCTTGCCAAATTTTTGTCTTGATATTGTTTGGGTGAGGAAGAGTGTAAAGCACAAAGGGTGATGCCATGTAATTATTTGTTGCATTGTGAGGAAGAGTGTAAAGTACGAAGGGTGATGTCGTGTATTTATTTATTGTGAGGATGAGAGTGTAAAAGTACGAAGGGTGATGCCGTGCTATGGTTATGTTATTTAGCACGAGGGGACATTCCGTGCCATATTTGTGTTATTTAGCACGAGGGGACATTTCGTGCCATGTTTATGTTATTTAGCACGAGGGGACATTCCGTGCCATGTTTATGTTATTTAGAACGAGGGGACATTCCGTGCCGTGATTATGTTATTTTAGCACGAGGGGACATTCTGTGCCGTATTTATGCATTATTATTTCCGTTATTCCTGTTTGCTATTTACTGCACTTGTTTAAGAGTTAATATTCCGCTGTGTTAATTTGGATATTCATACTGATCTCTTACTGCATTTATTGACAATACTTGATGTTCCTCTTGTACGGTATGACAAGTTGTGTTACGGACTGAGTTCCGACAGATTTATCTTGAGGAAATTATGATTTTGAGATTTTATTGAAAAGTATTATTGAAAAGCAATGGTTTTGAAATGATTATATTTGAATGACTTTTACATCGAAGGTATATTCGAAAAGCACTAGTCTTGCCTAAAATGATATTTGGGAGTCATTTATTGGGAAAACATCTTTGGGAAGTTTCGTATTTTGAAAGAAACTATGTTTACGTAATTTTCTCTATTAAATATACCTATATCTACTTTTGGAGAAAGTATGTTTTCAAACGAAACTCTTCCATACTAAAATGATTTTATTTGCAAAAGATTTTCATATGAACTGTTATTTAAAAATTTCCACCAGTTTATGGATTTTAATGGCTAAGGCCCGATGTGAACAAACCGACGTAGAGATGAGTTATTGGTGTTCTCTATTGTATTGTTTTTCCTTTCGGTTTGGTTTGTTTTGTTGTCCATCATTCTGTGTATTTTTGTGCTGTTTGATTGATTTCTGTAATTTCCTTCCGCTTTATATTGTCATTGTTGTAAATTATTCCGTGAAATCTTAGATAGATGTAACGTTCGGTCATTTCTACATTCATGTTATTTATCTTGTGGATCAGTGGTGTCTTGACTAGTCCTCGTCACTACTTCACCGATGCTAGTCTTGATACTTACTGGGCACCGCTGTGGTGTGCTCATACTACACTTCTGTGTATTTTTATTTGCACAGATCCAGGTTTTGGTTGTTAGTAGCTGCGCAGATGATTGCTGAGGAGACTCAAGGTAACCTGTTGCTGTGTTCGCAGGCTTCGGAGTCACCTTCCTGCTTATTTCAACTGTACTTACTTATTTCTAGACAATTGTATTTAGATTTGGTAAAAAAATTTCGTAGAGCTTATGCCTTGTATTTACCGGATTTTGGGGAAAATGTAGACTTAGTCAAGATTTCTATTATCGAGATTGTGAAAGTTCTTTTATTATTTTTATCATGGTTAAATGTTAGGCTTACCTAGTCCCTAAGACTAGGTGCCATCACGGTACCCAACAGAGGAAAATTTGGGTCGTGACACATTCCAGCTTAGACAACTAACCGTTCCTTTGACTGGGAACCTTTTGACTACCCAAATTGACATCACTTATTAGTTGTTTATCACTGCTGTTCAGATTACCTACACTACTAGCATCATTGTTGGTATTCTCTCTATTAAGTATCTGAAATGTGTTTGAACTGATCACCTTCTGTTGATGATAGTTTCCTGTTTGCTGCTACTGCTTGCCTTGGTTTTGCGTAATTCTCTTAGGAGTAATCCACACATCCTCCTTAATTCCTTATTCTATCGGATTCCCCTGCTTTGTATTTGTCCCATTCCCTATCTTCACCAGTGGTAATTGCTGAGCAACATTCTCATCATTTGTGGCTTTCTAATACTTCTCATGTGCTACATTTTTCTGGCCCTTCTTCTTCCTACAGTTGATCTCATCATGCCCATATTTATCTCAGTACTTTCATAAGGTAGGATTCCACTCATACACCACCTTCTGCTCCAGCAAATTCCCTCTTTCATTCCTAAAAGTAACAGAGTCAAGTAGGTTAGAATTCTTTTCCACCTTGACCAAGAGTCATGCAAAGTTCAATCCAGACTTCCTCTCTGTATTTTGATCAACCATTAGTGGTTTCCCAACCAAACTTCCTATCTTGCTCAAACCCTTAGGACCCAATATTTGAAATCAAGTCCAGAAAACTTGATCCAAATTGGTACTGTCTACAACTCATCTCTTGTAAACTTTATTTCAAAGTTCCAAGCTTTCACAATGAAGGGTGTATTATCAAAATGATATTTCCAACCTTAAATTACATAGTTTTTTCCCACCTCAAAATCAAATTGGACAAGGACAATTCCATTTTTTAGCATGGCAATTTTATTAATTTCGTGCTTTGCCCACATACTTTGGATAAATCCCTGTAACACAACAAACAGTGGGTGTGCACCTAGAACATAACACACCATTGCCGTCTTTCAATACTCAATTTTAGAGCTAATATTTTCCAATTCAATGTCGATGATGGGCGACTCACCATGAAGGGAGGGGGCAACATACTCCAATTTGAATTTGGCATTTGATACCTTTGAGATGTCAAAATTGTCCCAAATTGATGGCTTCCTCTTTGGGCATGCCCTTTCTTCTTCATCCACTATATCTGCCCATGATTTTTGCCCACTACTTTTTGGGGATAGAATCCCAACACTTGTTGAAGCTTGCACAACATTGTTCCATAGTTTTTGAGCTTGCACTTGTGTCATTTGTTCACTCTCTTTTTGACGAGTTACTATTTCATTGATTTCCGATCCAATTTGAATATATTACTGAATTGCTATAGCTACATGCCTTGTTCTTCTTCCCTCAAAGGCCATTATCTTGTGTAGTCATAGCCTGAGCTTGAAGAGCTTTTTGCGATGGCATGTGTGCCCTCTACCCCATCGCCGGTGCAGGTTAATAAACCTGCGCCGAGAGAGAATACATTCCTTTATCAATATAATATTGACAAAATCATGCTACCTTATTATGGAACCCCAGAAAAACTCGCAGTCGCTACAGCCTCTGCCCTCCGGGTAAGTACTCTATGCGCACTGGGTAAATCCCCCACTGTGTAATAACATGCAAATCACACAGGGGATGTAAATCACACTAGGTAAGCCCTGTGCAACAGGCTCGACCCAGAAGGCATTGAGGGGAGGATCGATCACAGGTCATCTCTATGGATGACCGTCCTCCAAACAAGCTGGCCATCCCCGAATGGACCTTATTTTATATTCTATCCCGCATAAAATAATACATAAATTCTTACATAACTTATGCCAATATTATTTATAAGAGGATGCAAACAAGATACTGAAGGAAACTATTTCGTTTGTCACCGAAAATAATAACGCTCATAAAGATGGGATAAATGCTCTTCGCCCAGTAGCATTTAATAGAGAATATTCCATGACATTAAGAGGAATTACCCGTTACAGGAAATTTGGCATTTATGTTCATCTTTACATCTTTATCCATGCCCCTCATAATTGACATCAAAGAAGGGTTGGACCTCCTTCATAGCTATAAATAGTGAGCTTAGTTGTCATTGTAGAGGACACGAGTTTTTTGGAAAACTTACGGTATATTCTATACAAAGCTCAATACAATTTTATTTTCTTACTTTTAAATTTTGTTGTTGTTGCCCCCGAAACACTATTCCCGGAACTGTTGCTTCTGTTGTTTCACCTATATCCTAATGCTAAGTATTGCATACTTCTTCGATTGTTTTATTATTTCTGGATCAAATTAATTCAATTGTCTAGAAACCACATACAAATTCAATTGTACCATTTTATGGATAAATAGTTTGGCGCCCACCATGGGGCCTATACAACTGTGTAATTAAATTGATCATTTCGTTTTTTTTTACTAGTATGTTTTGATTATTTTCTTTTAGAAAAGATCATAAGAATTGATAGATAACATTGTTAACGACATGCACAACCCCGAGATTCGAGGGGATCAACCTTATTTCGAGGACTCAATCAGTGACACTCATAATAAGGGGAATGATGCTACACCGGTGCATGACAAACAATATCCTCGACATGTTCGAGAGACCACTCCTGATGATGCTGAAAAGGAACATATGGTGGACGCGGTAAGGGTCTTGCAAGAGAAACAGGCGATCATTCTAGGCCACCTCATGCGACAAGATAAAGTTATGATGGAGTTGAAGCAGGCGCTATCAGGTGCTTCAAATAATGCAAATAGACGAGATTGGATTATTCCCGGGGTTCCCATAAATCAAACAACGCAGAGGGTCGACAACAACACTCCCAGGGAGTGAAATTGGCTCCGATGGGACAGGGGGAAACGGATCGAGCCTCAACAACGAGAATGATCCTTTCAAGAATGAAGTTTTACATTTCATGAGGGAAAGTGAATGCTCGCATGGACCAGATCCTGGGTGTGCTACCATTGCTGAAAGGCCCGGACTCAAAAAATATACTCAATTGCCATATAAGCTAAGTGCGGCACTAGAGTTAATCCCGACGCGGTTCAAAATACTTGAAGTGCCAAAGTATGACGGAACATCAGACCCCCATGAGCATATTACTACCTACACAACAACGATAAAGGGAAATGATTTACCTCCTTAGGAAATTGAATCTGTGTTGCTGAAGAAATTTGGAGAAACCCTCACGAGGAGCCTTGATGTGGCATTCGCTGTTACCCGAGAATTCCATAGATTCATTTGAAATGCTCGCGTCTGTTTTCATCAAGGATCATGCCGGGGATAGAAAAGTCCAGGCGCGAAAGGCTGACATGTGCAGGATTGCACAAGGAGAGTCCGAGCTGCTACGAGAGTTCATTACCCAATTCTAGAAGTAGAGAAACTTGCTCCCGACTGTTGATCTCGGCCATACCCACACCACAATTAGGTAGTGAGGCGATCGATGAAATAATAAACCCAACGAAGGTCGGTATCGAATACATAAGGAGTTAGAATAGGGATTAGGTGTATATCTAGTTTGATTGTATGATTTGACCTAAATTACTCTTCCACATTCTTGATTGGTGTTCTACTTCTAATTTGTTCTATTGTTTGCAATTATAGAACTAAGATACGATATTTTTGGTTTTGTTGTTTTTCAAATGATAAAAGGATGTAGGGTTGTGACTCCACCTAAGTGGTTACATAATGGGTTGTAAACTCTAGGGAAAGTTTTATTGGTCGAGGTTGTAATATAGCAATCACACTCGAATACTCACTCTATACCTCTCGGAAGTTTGAGTGATTTTGCCCAATTTGGCTTTCTCAAGTCCAAATGGGTATTGCACAAAACAAGTGATAAATGCTCAAGTCGGGTCTTACTCTCTCTAGATTCAACCCTTTAATTGGGGCTATCAATTTCTTGAGTTCACTCCAATTTCTTGTTAGCCAAGTTTTCCTAGACTTAGTCTCTCTTTCTCAAGAAGAGACTAAGTCAATTAGGCATGAATCAATGTTTGCAACCATTAATTCTTGAGTTCAAGAAAGAACTAGGCTAAATATCACTAACCTAATCACAAACAAGCTCTAATTCAAACACTCATTAAATACCCACACTAGGGTTGGGTCACAACCCTAGTTAGAAATTTAGCTACTCATGAAAAATGCAGAAGTTAAAGAAGAAATAAAGATAGAGTCCATAATAATTAATTATGGGAAGAAAATCTAATGTTTGGAGACAAATCTAGTACAAAATTACTTAAAGCAGTAAAGAAAAACGGCACAGGTGCTCTCCCAAAAACTAAACTTAACCTAAAAATGACAAAAAGTCGTATTTATACTAAGCTGAAAATATCCGACAAAAATACCCCTGCGGAGGTTGTGCGGGCGCATAATTCTGAGTGCGATCCACACTCTGAGTTTATATGGTCAACTGGGCCTTCTTCGGTCGCACAAAATTGAGATGCGGCTGCACTTCATTTAGTTGTGTGGACTGCACATTTATGAGTGCGACCGCACACTTGACTTGGGCTAGGACTTGGACTTGCTTCTACGGACCACACATTTGTGAGTGCGGACGCACACTGGATTCTGCGGCTGCACAACTTCAATTTAACGCTCTTTGATTCTCTTCTCATGCGGTCCGCAAATTAGTGAGTGCAGCTGCACACTGGCTTCTGCTGCCGCACAATAATCGTGCGGTCCGCACAGCTTCAATTGCTCAAAATCCCAACTCTCTGAATCTCTCTTCTGCGGCTGCTCCAAGATAATACCGTAAGCATACTCTAAAGCTACTTTGACAGGTATCTTTCATTGTTTGCGGCCGCACAGAATATTGTGCGGTCCGCACTGTAAGGAATTTTTCCTTGTTTTGGTCTTTGTCCAATTTTGACTCCTTTTTGAGTTGATTTTCACTTCTTTGGCTCGTTTCCCCATATTCCTGCAAGAAATGTCACTTCATTAGTTCTCAAGATACCTTTAAGGATTTTAGAGATAAAAGGCAAGTAAAAGAGAGCAAATACGCGGTCAAAATCCCTACTTATCAGCTGTCCCGGAAGAATGGGCGGCAGAAGCATTCTCCAAGGGATTGAATCTGAGGAGTTCAGACGCTTCCCCGAAATCTAAGGAAGGATCGAGTTTCAAGCAACGACCTGGGCGGATGTCCACAACCGGTACAAAGAAAAAATAAGGATCGAAGATGATCAGGTTGGTTTTCCATCGTCGACCAAAGGACGAGAAAAGAACAAAGAAAAATCAGAAGATGATTATGACTCTGATTATGACGTGGACAGACGGACTTCAAGGGGCCGATTTTTGCCATTCGAATGGACCGAAGGCCGCAATAGAGATTTCCAGATGGTGGATAGGTTCGCCGTTGACATGAGAACTGATCACAATCGGAACAATCGATCAATACAGGATAAAGATGTGTCAGGATCACGGGATCCTTCTTACCTCAATTTATCATAATACAACTTTAAGGTTAGTATAGTAGAGTTGGTATCGGCCATGAGAAACATCATAGAAGCACGATTCCCGAAACTGATGAGATCTGATGCCAGCTAGAGGGATCCAAACTTTTGGTGTGAATACCACGGGGCGAATGGCCACCGGACAGGGGACTGTCGAGACCTCCGGGAAGAAGTGGCATCATTATTGAAGAATGGTCAGCTAAGAGAATTCTTGAGTGACCGAGCTAAGAATAATTATGGTCGTAACGGGGAAAATGCGGAACCCTTGAAAGCAGGAGAAGATCCCCCCCGTCAAACAATCAACATGGTCTTCGGTGGAAACAAGATTAACGGGGTCACCTTTTCAGCAGCAAATAAGACAAAAGTATCTATAACTCATAGCAAAAGGCTTCGGGAAGACGATATCACTTTTACAGAGGAGGACTCAGACTGATTGCTACTACCACACAATGACGCATTGGTAATTTCTTTAAATGTACTAGATTTTAAGATTAAATGTGTTCTAGTGGATCTATGGAGTTTGGCTAATATCATACAATGGAGAGTATTTGAGCAAGCTAAAATCACCTGAAGCATTATTCTGGCAACAAAGCTCCTCGCCGGATTCAATCTTGCAAGTGTGGCAACTTGGGGAGAAATTTTATTACTCACGAATTCTCAAAGAGTAATGAAAAACACTCTTTTCGAAGTAGTAGATGGTGATATAGGATACAAAATCATTCTGGGAAGGCCATGGTTGCACGAGATGAAAGTTGTACCAACGTATCATCAATTACTGAAGATTACAATGCCCAAAGGAATTAAGCAGATAAGGGGTGATCAACCGGCGGAAAGGGATATTAATGCAATTTCAGTCTCCAGTATCAAATAAAAGGAACACATGTCATAGCAGTTACAGGGAATGACACCGACTCCCGAACTAGATGAAGTTAGCCAGGCGTTGGAATATTATCAGGTGCCGAGATATTTCCAAGTTTTAGAAGAGATCGATGCAATGAAGTCCACAATGGAAGAGCTGGAGCAAGTGGCGTTGTTCGAAGAATGCTTAGAAAGGAAATTCCACTTGGGAATAGGACTGCGCCCAAAACTCAAGTCCGACTTTATTAAATTCCTTAAATCTAATGCCGATTATTTTGTATGGTCGCATGAAGATATGACACGCATCCCGATAGAGGTAGCCGTACACAAGTTAAGCTTGGGTCCCAACATACCTCCGGTAAGACAAAAGAAACGCCCTGTTTCCGAAGCTAAAAATAAATTCTTCAAAGAAGAGGTAACCCGCTTACTTAATATCTGTTCGATCCGAGAGGTAAAATATCCTGACTGGATAGCCAATGTACTAGTAGTAGTTCCTAAGAAAAACAATAAGTTTCGCATGTGTGTAGATTATAAAGATCTTAACAAGGCGTGCCCGAAAGACTTGTTCCCATTTGTTGATACCCAATTTTGCCCTCATATTTTTTCAAATAATATAAATACTGTTAAAAAATTTATTTGCATCATTATGTAGTTTACAATCTATACAAGCATTTTCTACAATTTTCCATCATTTTTAGGACTTTAAAATTGATTTTCTTGCATTTTAATTGCTTGAATAATTATTATTACTCCTTCAAATTATTTTATGATGACTTAAATACTCAAGTTATTATTTTTGCACCTATAATACATGTTTTAAATATTTTACTTTATTTTATGTAATTACATTAATATTTTTAAGCTATTTGCGTAATTTTGCAGTAATAGCCTATATTCGTACATAAATGCTCTTTATTTATATTTTTTGTGTCAAAGTAGCATTTTATATTATTATTATTATATAAATTTATTATTTTTAAGCATTTTGGTATAAAAATAATATTTTTACTTATTTATCAAGCATTTTTATAAATTATTTTCGTATATTTTAATAATAACCTAGCTTTAAACTAATTTTTTGAACCCAATTGGCCTAATAGACCCCAATCCCAAACCAGGATACACTTGTATAATACCCGTTCGGTACCCATTTTCATGACCCACCCCGTTCGTTTTTGAATCCCAATCGTTGACCTCTCAAGATCAACGACCCTCGTTCATTCCCCGTATTTAATTAACCAAACCCGCCCAAACCCGCCCAAACCCTATCATTTTATCTTAACTTGCCGCCCCTAAATCCGCTGTATCCTCTCATCTCTCCACAAACCTAGCCTCTTCTCAAATCTCTCCAAATCCGTCTCAACCATGGATTCTTTCAATGATTTTCTTGCTTTTTATGTGTTATCTCATTATTCTGTAAAAATATATGGTATCACCTAGTACTTGACTAAACATGGAAAGTACTATATCTCAAAATCTTGCTGTTCTGCTTCAACCGCTTGAATCTGGACAGTATTTAGTCCATATACATCACGATTATGGCTATATGGTCCCGATTAGCCAAGATTTCCGGCCAATCTTCGATTTCCGTCATCTAGGGTTTTACCTATTTTTTCCCAATCCAATTTTAATTGATTCTGCATGTTATTACTTCCTTATTTATGTTTGATTTTACAATTTTCCTTGTTTACTTGTTCAATTTCTGTCACTATATAAACCCCTCCCCATTCCCCTTTGAGACAGACCTTAATCAACATGCTTTCACTAAAAGTTGGAGCTTTGTTCTGTGATTACCTCATTCTCTTGTTCTGTACTTCATTTTTGCCGGCTGAAAGCCAAGGCCACTGAGATTCTGTTATTCGAACTTTCTCTCAGTGCGAGCATTGCCCGGAGTTCTTTTGAAGCTCTTGGGAACTTTGACGCATTGAGATTCTGGGTTCTTGTGGAATTTTTGCTCTTTACTGTTGTTCGTTTAACTGGTAAGTTACTTGTCTTTTTCAATTTCATCCTTATGTATCTCTGATTTGCATGTGTTCTTACTTATTAAATCCATGGCTTAATATATTTTTGGGTTACTTTTAAGCACCACTCTGTTAACTTTACACGCGTTTTAAGTCTCTTTTGCATTTAACTACTCCTAATGCTGCTAGTTTTGAGATTATCTATGCCTAACTTGGGTAATCTGAACCTTCCTAAGCTCGTTTAGCTAGTGTATTGGCGCCTGAATATTCATGAATATGCTTACTTATTTTGTCCTGAATCTCTGTAATGAATGCCTCACATTTGTAGTAACCTTTGTTAAGACTTTCATTGTTAATTATAACTTATGTCTCTGCTATTGTGTCACTCAGCATGCTCACTCGATCCCATACCCCTTTAGTGTTTACTTGTGATTTAGAACAATTATCCCAACCTGTTTTCCCTACCATGTTTGAATTGTTGTTTTATGATACTAGGATGAATCCTTGATACAACTGGACCTTATTTAGTTAATTAGTCTACCGTGTCAGTGCCTGAATTCCTACATTTTCTATTTGACATGAGTTTACTTTCCACTCTGTTCTGAATCTTTGTAATGATAGTCTTGCATATGTAATGTGTTCTAATTTGTGTTGAGACCTTTTCTATTGACTATGATCTTGTCCCTCAGTATGTCTTTGACCCACTTGATGCCCTGTTTCTTATGTGATTACTTGGCTCATCACAATGCACGTTCCCCATCATTTCTAAATGATGTCTTGTTTCTTGATAATGACACTAGGATGTATACTTAGCATAATTTCCAACCATATTTCAACTTGCATAATATCACGCATCTGTGTAGGATAATCTTTGTCTATCCTACAAACTTGTTTTTCCCCTAACTCTTCAATATGTAACTGTCTATGTGTTATTTTACTAAGTGTTGAACCTGCTTCTAAGTCCCTACTAAACTTGCTTCTAAGTCCTGTGACCTGTTTGATTATTTGCTCTGTATGCCCAACTTTTCTATGTCTATTTTAAGTTATAAGTGTATCCCTCAACCATTGTTCACTCTCCTTCATTTGTTACCTATGCTATCTTGAACCTTTTATTCTTAGCCGGCTGAAAGCCAAGGCTACCAAGGCTCTTACTACTGACCTCCCTAGTGTGAGCACAACTCTGGGTCTATTTGAGACCCTTGTGAACTCTGAGACACTAGGATTTTGGTCTTTAGTAACTCTCTGAAACTTGAACAACCCCACTTAACCCTTTCTTCCTATTATCTGCTGAATATCTAAGCTATTTGGTTTAAGTGATTCAATGCTTGGCAATATGGTTATATGATTTGGCTTTAGGCTCTTCTATGGATTATGGGCTGTGTTGATGAATATGGCTCCTTTTTGGAAGTCTGAGTATACTGAAGGCCCAAACAGTTCTGGGTATTTCTTTTGGGCATGTTGTGGATCTATTGTCATTATTTGTATAATATTTGTAATCTTATTCATTATTGGGCATGTAATTACTTTGTATAAACAATTGGGGTGTTAGTAAAAAATGGGGAGTGGGTAGATTCTTAATATTTGCGTACAAATGGATAGACAATATGCCTATAGGACTCAACGATTTACTTGCTATATATGCTATTCAATCACTATGTGCACTATAGAAATCATGCCATCAGGGGAAGCGCGCGCGCGCGCACACACACACTGTCTGCTAGCAAACATGAATTCCAAATGCTGCAATTATGCTTACTGCTACGTGCTACTAGAAAATCTGCCTATAGGAATAAATGTCGCAGATTTTTCTTTCAATTCACATCAACACTAGAAATCATGCCTATAGGATTCTGATTATTCTGTTTTCCACTGTTCACCTAGAAAATATTCCTATAAGGTTAAGGTATGACAATAAAATCGGTTTCAAGTGCTAATCATTAGAGTTCCTGCTTATAGGGTATAATTACTCACCCTAAATTGTTAATGTTGAACTTCTCAAACACTGTTTAATTTTTATTCATGCTATTGTTAGAAAGCATAAGTAATTCTGGGGCTTTTACCCCAATAGATTTCACTATCCTTTACTGCGTAGACCACCTAGACATAGCGCTTATAGGTTTGATAACTTGAAACCCGCGATCTCAATAATCATCTTGTAACAACTGTATAATCCTGTCTATGAGCAGTACCTTGCATCTAAAACTGCATGTATGTTTTAATTCAAAGTCATCTAGAAATCATATCTATAGGGCCTAAGGTTCTTAATTCTGAATTACCTAACCTGAACATTTATTTCGCGTGCATTTGTTACTTAAGTGTGGAGGCCAACTTGAGCCCTTAACTGCCCATATTTGAAGTCCAATGTGTTTTTGTATGTCATCTAGTTTTAACATTTTGAGAATCCTAGGTAAGGTGTAGAACTACCTAAATAAAAGTCCAAAATCTCCTGCACCATAGGTATGGGACGGGTAGTGCACGCATAGGGTACAACTTAGAATTGAATTAGAGCGCTTGTAGGTAAAAAACTTTAACATAGTAATCGGGTAGGAGGAGATGATAGTATGTGCCCGCTGAATAATATGAGTAGCTCCCTACCTCAAGGGAGTTGCAAAAAATTATTTATGTTGCACGGGGTAATCCTTTAGGCTAAAAAACTTAGGACCCCCTTTCCTTTCTATGCTTGCTATTAGAATTAGAATAGTTGTATCTCTATTCGTATTAAGATTTTTTGGAATAAAAATTCTTTGACCTTTATATTTTATTTGCTTATTTGATCACTTAGCCTAATTAAAATCCGCATAATTTTAAGTTCGACCGGGACCCACAGTTGTGGACCTCGAAGAGTACCTAACACCTTCTCTTTGAGGTAATTTGAGCCCTTACCCGATCTTTGGTGGCGTTGACTAGTCAAATAGAGTTATCTGCACAATAGGTGTCCTAATGCACCTTAAAAATCATTAGGTTGCGACTCTTCTTTTAGAACTCTATCTCCCATTCTAAAAAGGATTTGTCACGATCGAAACCCGCTTTCGCGAGAAAATGGTGCGCGACACCATTGCCAAACATCGATCAAATGATTAATGACACGGTCATGTATGAGTTAATGAGTTTCCTTGATGTTTATTCCGGGTACAACCAAATTAAGATGAAACTGCAGGATAAGGATAAAACTTCATTTATAATGAACTTTGGTACATATTGCTACAATGTGATGCCCTTCAGGTTGAAAAATGCCAGGGCCACTTATCAACGGCTCGTCAACAAAATGTTTGAAAATAAAATAGGAAAAACTATGGAAGTTTATATAGATGATATGATCGTGAAGTCTTTAAATGCAGGTGAGCATCTTAAACATCTGCAAGAAACTTTCAACATCCTAAGGAAGCATAATACGAAACTTAATCCCGAGAAATGCGCGTTCGGGGTCAGCTCTGGTAAGTTTCTGAGATTTCTAGTATCACAAAGGGGAATTAAATTAAACCTCGATAAGATCAAGACCATTGAACATATCCCGGACCAACTATCAAACTTGAAGGAAGTCCAAAGGCTTACAAGGAGATTAACAACTTTGAGCAGGTTCATTTCCCAATCATCGAAAAAGTGTCATCGTTTCTTTGCACTAGTCAAAAAGAAAAAATAATTTCAAATGGACCCCGGAGTGCCAACAGGCTTTGAGGGATTTAAAGAAATACTTCTCCAGCCCTCCTTTGCTTTCAAAACCAAAAGAAGGTGAAACATTGTTGGTTTATCTCGCGGGATGAGAAGTCGCGGTAAGTGCGGTTTTAGTCCGAGAGAATGAAGGTACGCAATCTCCCATTTATTATGTTAATAAAATTTTAACGGGAGCAGAAACTCGTTACCCACATTTGGACCAACTGGCTTTAGCTCTCTTAGTCACCACTCGGAAGCTGAGGCCCTACTTCCAATGCCACCCGATACCGTGGTGACTACTTTTCCTTTGTGGAACATCCTTTATAAACCCGAGCTCTCAGGTAGATTGGCCAAATGGGCCTTCAAAATGAGTAAATTTGACATAGATTATAAACCAAGGACTACAATTAAGTCGCAAGTCTTGACTGACTTCGTGGTCGATTTCAATATGGGATTACTGCCTCTAGCAACCAAGGAAGCAGTAATGGTGTCAGAATCGATATCAGGGGTTTGGACCTTATCTACGGATGGAGCTTTCAAAGTAAAAGGGTCTGGGCTCAGTATAGTCTTAATCACACCTTCGGGGGAAACTCTAAGGCAAGCCACCAGGACGGTCCATTTAAATAACAATGAAGTAGAGTGTGAGGCTTTGATTGCAGGGCTCCAATTGGCCCGGGGACTTGACTCCGAGGTCATTGAAATCAAATGCAATTCACAGCTAGTGGTAAATCAGGTATATGGGATCTTCAAGACCAAAGAGGAGGGCATGCACCAATACGTGGTAAAGGATCAGGCTCTTTTGGCGCGATTCCAGGAGTGGTCAATTACTCATATCTGAAGGGAAGATAACGCAGAAGCAGATGCATTGGCAAACCTAGGATCATCGATGAAGATAAAGGGATCGGAGTCCAAGACGTTAGTACAACTGATGAACTCAGTCCTTGATACGTATTGTTACTATGAGGTAAATTCGACTAATTTGGTCCGGGACTGGAGAAATGAAATCATCGATTATCTCGAACACGAGAAGTTACGTGAAGACCCCAAACTATCCTGGGCGCTGCGTGCCAAAGCAGCAATATAGCTTTAAGAGAGGCCAATTGTATAGAAAATCTTTTCAAGGCCAATTGGCCCGGTGTTTAGGGGCATCCGAAGCTAACTATGTCATGGTATAAATTCACTAAGGGATATGCGGCAACCACTCGGGCGTAGATTCCTTAGTGTTAAAGTTGGTAAGGGCAAGATATTATTAGCCTCGCATGGAACAAGACGCTAAAGACTTTATACGAAAATGTGATAAGTGTCAATGCTACACACCAGTGGTGCATCAACTGACATAGCACTTACATTAGGTTCTGTCCCCGTGGCCGTTCATAAAATTGGGGTGGACATCTCTGGACCACTGCCACCGGCTCCTAGAAGGGTATGATTTCTTTTAATTTTGACTGACTATTTTTCTAAGTGGTGGAAGTAGGCTCTTATAAGAAGATCGAAGAACGCGAAGCGGTGGATTTCTTGTGGGAAGATATAATATGTTCGGAATGCAAAACCTAGAAAGGTATGATTTCTTTTAATTTTGACTGACTATTTTTCTAAGTGGTGGAAGTAGGCTCTTATAAGAAGATCGAAGAACGTGAAGCGGTGGATTTCTTGTGGGAAGATATAATATGCAAGTTCGGAATACCAAAAGAGATAGCACGCGACAATGGGCTACAGTTTATCAGCGCAAAAATTGAAAAGTTCCTCCAAGATTTAAAAATAAAGAGGATCACATCTTCACCCTATCATCCGAGAGAAAACGGTCAAGCAGACTCATGAACAGGGTTAAAGCGGCTAAGGGTAAATGGCCTGGGGAATTACCCGGAGTTCTATGAGCAAAGCGAACTTTAGCCAAGTCGAGCACAGGGGAAACCCCTTTTTCCCTCGTGTACGGTGCAGAAGATTTACTCCCTGTGAAAGTTGGGGAATCCACCTTGAGATATTTCTCGGCAGATGAAGAATCAAATAATGAAGCAATGCTAGTCAACTTGGAACTGCTCGATGAACGCAGGGACTTGCCGCATGTAAGAATGGTAGCTCAAAAGAAGATAATAGAGCGATATTATAATCAAATAGCCAAACTCTGTTATTTCAAAGTGAGAGACTAAGTCCTAAGAAAAGTAACTCAAAATACCCAGGAGCTCAACGCGGGGAAGCTAGGCCCTATGTGTGAAGGCCCTTAACAGGTTTCAGCTATTATCGGAAAAGGTTCATACGAGTTGGAAAACCAAAATGGAGAAAAGTTTCCCAACAGTTGGAACGTGGCAGACCTCAAAAGATATTATTGTTGAAGAAAATTATCCGATCAGAAAGTATGTGCTGCACTCTTTTCCCTTTATTCAGTTTTTGTCCCAATTGGATTTTTCTGGCAAGGTTGCTAACGAGGCAGCAAGAGAAAGCATACTACAAAGACAACAACAATAAGACCTTTAATAACAAGGCACATAAGCAAAGATCTACTCATGGATGGTTAGATAATTTTTTGCTCTGTAGAAAATTCCCACCGAGAAGTTTAGTTATTGAGCAAAGGTTACCTGATTGTTCAGAGCACAAACCACTAGAGGTTTATCTAGCAATGCGTTAGTGGAATCTTCGAAGATATAAGACTTCTTGTATTCTAATTTTCACTCTTTGCATTCGAACACTAGGGAAATGATATGAGGATACAGCAACACCGATTGCCATGTCGATCGAAAAAAAAATCAAAAATATAATTGCGTCAACGGGACTAGGACTGCGCGGTCAGCCCCCAAGAAACAAGTACAAATTAACCACAAGTAATGGCACTTTCTTTTCAGCATAGCAACTGCTTATGTATTTTTTGAAAATAGAAGGAGCAAAATAAAATCCTTTTGTTTTTATCTTGTTTCTTGTCTGAACGATGAATTAAATTTTTCATATGAAAGTTAAAACAAGTACTTCAAATGCTAGTGCAATAATGAACATGAGACGTCCTCTTCAAGAGCACTGTAAACATAAAAGGACCCTCTCTTATAAAAACCCTCACGTTAAAGGGTTGGTTCCAGAAGAATTTATGCCCGAAATAAAGAGTGCCTTCGGGGAAAGATACACCCAAAGTCGTATACAAAAGGATGCAAAAACTAAACATGTGCAAATACTTATCAAAGTCATCATGAAAAAGGGCTGATGCCTAGAGCCAAAAATGCTTTGGGAGATAATAAACCAAAGCTTCACATAATAAGACGCAAAAAAGCTTTCGCAAAATTCTTAAAAGGAAGAAAATTCAATGAATAAAGGCTTGCTTGAATATTCAAATGAAAAGAAGACGCAAAAAATACTTGAGCAAAAGATGTTTTTATTTACAAAAACATGTCAAAATGGCGCAGGTACAAGAATTGGAAAAAGAAAAGAAAAATGAAACTACAGTATCTCCGGAACCAGGAAGAAGAGAAGTGTCCGCACCCTTGGGGGAAGTAGAAGGACCCACCGATGGCTCAACATTTTCACCAGTTTGGCCTTCAACATCATCGTCCTCTGATTCTTCTTCAGTTCTCGAGAACTCAGAACCGGAACTAGAAGGGCCAGGTCCATCAGACCTCACTGGGAGTCCACTTTTAGCAACTAACCAATTTCGGCATAAAAACAATGACACCATATTTGGCCTCTTCCAAGAAGCCTCTTGCGCTTGAGTTCTTATTTGAGTTGGGTTACCTCAGCAGAAAGGTTTACCCGGGCGGACCTAGCAGATTTGAGGTTAACATCAAGGTTGCGGACAATTGAACTAAAAGGTCTATTATGCTCAATAGTTTTCCTGTACTTCTCTTCCAGCTGGGCGTGTTTCGCCCCCATAGCAGCAAGCTCTTCGATTTTGGATTTCAAAGCTACCTTTCAATTGATCACTCTTTCATCGGGGGTAACCTCGTGTTCGGTTTCAACAAGAACGACATTATGGACTTCAACCCATTTGCCCTTGGCTTCGTCAAATCTAACCCTCAGCGGGCCAATCTCTTGGCTAAGGGTTACCACTTCTTGCTTACTTTGCCGCAAACAAGATTCCAATACAACATCCTTAGCAGGTTTGGCTTCCAGTCCGGAAAGGCGAGCGAGATGTCTCTCCTGCTCTGCCAAAAGCTGATCCCGTGCGGAGGTAATCTCTTCCTTTTCACGAATCAACCTATGAAGGCCCTCAGAAGCAAGAAAGTTGTCCTATAAAGTAAGAAGGGTAAAATTCAGGATATGTTCACACCCAAAAATAGAAGGAGTACTAAAGGAATAAAGGAACGTACCACTACAACTTTGTGCATGGAGTTGTTCAACAAACACTCCCCCAGAGTGCTTGAATCTTTTCCCAGCCTTTCTATCAAGACAAAGGCTTCATATAATTAGCAAGCTCCACCAGCCGGGATAGCAAGTCGCATAGAGACCGAAAGAGTAACATTCCTCCTCCTTTGTAGATCTTCAGAAGGAGCAGCATAATTTTGCTCAAAATTCCCATGAACTGGGGATTGAGGGAGAGGAACACCTTCTTCATGGTCAGGTACGTTCGGTGGAGATGATGTAGCAATTGCTGGTGGAAGAGTGGATGAATATGGAATATATGTAGCAATCTCTATGGAGATGAAGCTGATGGAGTTGAAGTGTGAGAAGCAACTACATCAAATTTAGTGCTGGTTGTTGGATGCTCGCCAACCAAAGACGGAAGGGACCCGATACTCATCCACGAAGTGCCAGGCACATAAATTAGGGACAAAAAATAGGAGTTGACATTATCTACCAAATCAAACTCTCCCCAAGAGTGTCGAGGGATCGTTCTCGGTTGCTGTAACTCTCTCAACAGGTCGAGCATCCTGTTGAGATGATGAGGATTGTTGTCTTATTTGTAGAGAAGCTCCATCATCACTAGCTTCTTCATCATCGTTGATCGTCACTATGTCTATGACCATCCCGGAAGAAGGTCCAGTCACCAACGCTACCAGAGATGACTCGGGGGAATCGTTCCTCGCCCCCTTATTCTTTTTCCCGGCTGCAGAGGAGAGTTTTCTCTTTGGTTGTTTTTCTTCCAACCGAGGACTCCGTAAAGAAACATTTGCTCCCAAAGCAGGCCCAGATCCATATGTTCGAGTAAGCACCTCCTGAAGTGGCCTCTTTGCATCAGCAGGATCAGCCAAGATATCCTCCTCGGAAATAACAACAGAGCCTGTTACCTCATTTCATAAACAGGTTAGAAAGGATCAATCATGTTCTTCACATGAAAAATTAAAATAAGGTGAGTTTGAATTACTTGGCCTTACACCCATATTTAGGGGTCAGTTCTTTCCACAAACGAGTCTCGGGCGTTGTAACGTCCAATATCTTTTGTACCCCCCGGTCCAAACCTTCAATTACTGGTGGGATCCATCGAGTTACTGAAACAAATGAAGGATGGAGTATCAACACAGCTATAGAAAAATATTTAGTAAAAGGAAATACTAAATAAAGAGCTTACGGATGCGATTCCAAGCAATCGAAAAGGATGAAGCCGTTGTCAAAATGATGTCATTGGTGGCATCTGCAACGAACCGTTCCATCCACCCACCGTCGTTGTCATCATCTATGCTAGAAAATATAGCATGGTGGACACGCTTGCAGATGTTTATCATTCCCCCAGGGAATATTTTGGGAGAATAAAGATGTATCAAATGAGCTAAGGTTAGCTCCTCTCTAGTTTCCTAGCATAAACGCCAAAGGCAAGAAACCGTCCTCCACACAGAAGGACTTACCTGTGCCAAACACGCTTGGTAGCGGAGGCAAAACTCCATAATCACGGAGTCAAGCTCTCCGCTCAAAGAGAACACACCCAAAGTAAAGGGATACATGTAAAAATATGTAAAACCCTCCTTGGGTAGGGTGACTCACTCCGATAGATCAAGAGCAATAATTTCCAAGTCATGGCAGCAACAGTCTTCCTTCATAACAGGAATGCTAGAAGGACGTATGGAAGAAGGATACCTACTGACGGCCCATGTACGAGAGTTAGCAGTAGGGGATTTCTCTTAAAAATCTTTTGTGGTAATAAGACCTGTAGGGATGATGGAGCTCAGTGTTGGAGTAACAGAGTCCTCGGCCTTGTTCTTTCTTTTTGAAAAACCGGTACGCTTTGAGGAAGAAGCCATTGTATGGAAGAAGGAGAAGGTTTTTCGTTTGAAGAGAATTAGAGAAAAGATGAAGAGCAAGATGCAAGTTAGATAAGATAAGCTTGAAAAATTATGAAGTATAAGGGATAAAGTTGATACGTATAAGTAAAAGTTTTGGCGGGTAAATTCATGGCCATGATTACCTCGATAATCGGCAAAAATTGTGTTGATTCATGGGATGACGCGTGTTCGGGGCATTAAATGCGAAGAGACGTGCTGTAACAAACTGACTTGTCGTTTTGAACATTTACGCTCCTTTCAAGAGTTTGAAGTCTTGAATAGCTTCATATGATGTATTATGATGTGTTTGAATCGTCGGTTTTGATTTTCAAGTGTTTCGGGATTAATTTGGAATAATGAATTTCATGTTGGAAGCTTAAATAAAAAGGGTTATCCGGAGTTTGACTTTGTGCAAATGAATCCAAAATAGAGTTTTGATGGTTCCAAAGCTCCGTATGGTGATTTCGGGCTTACAAATTTGTCTGGATATTTATTTTGAAGTCCGTCATTGTATTTGGATTAAAATGGCGAGAAAAAGAAATTGAAGGTTTGAAAGTTTGAAGGGGAGTTGACTCTATTAATATTGGGGTCGGAATCCAGTTATGGAGATTTTCATAGGTCCGTCTGTCATTTATGACTTGTGTGCAAAATTTGAAGTCATTCCGCATTGATTTGACATGTTTCGACATAAAATATAAAATTTGAAAATTTAAATATTCATAAGTTCGATTCGAGGTGCAATTGGTAACTTTGCGGTTGTCTGATGTAGTTTTATATCTCGAGTAAGTCCTCTGTGTTACGATACAAGAATTATTGGTATATCTAGACGAGGCCCCGAGTGTCTCGGGTGAGTTTCAGACGGGGTTCAGATCGATTGAAGCGTTGTTGAAGCTACTGGAATTTTTGGGTTGCGGGTGCAACCGCTTCTGCATAAGCTTGGTCGCAAAAGTGACTCTGCAGAAATGAGCAGCCCATCGCAAAAGCAAAATAGGTACTACTGGGAAAGAGCCACAGATGCAGAGGAATCAACGCAGAAGCGCGACCACAGATGCAGGGGTTTTGATCGCAGAAGCATTGGAGTATTTGATTAATTTGCACGTTCTTTGAATAGTTTTGAATTGTTTGGCTTGGAATTGAGGAGATAGGAAGGCTTTCGGAGGTTCATACGGGCGGAATGTAATTTTTGGAGTATTGTGTAGCATGCTTGACATCGGATTCGGCTTGTTCGAGGTAAGTAACATTTCTAAACTTGGAGCTGAGGGTATGAACCATGAATATACGTGTTATGTGATTTGTTTGGAGGTGACGCACATGCTAGGTGAATGGCGTGTGAGCGTGCACCGTAGAAATTGTGACGTAGTTGATTTCGTGGAATTTTGTACTCAAATAATCTTGGCATTATCCATGCACTTTCATGTGTTAAAGAAATTAAGTTGAGAATCATGTAAAAAAAAATCATGCTGAGGCTATATGCCGGTATTATTGAGACCCATAGAGGTCGTATTGCTGTTGATTTATTTGTCTAAATTATAATTTCATACTCGTCATGTTCATCCAGTTATGAGGATATTTATGGGAACAAGTTGCACGCTGCAGCAGACCATATTGCCTTTATATATATTTATTATTATATGAATCGGGGATGCACGTCGCAGCAGGCCTTATAGGCTTTAATATTATGGGATCGGACTGCACACCGCAGCTGGCCAGATTGACTTATTATAGCGCTTGAGCTGAAGGAGCCCCTCCGGAGTCTACACCTCCCCAGTGAACGCAAATGATATTATATTTGGATGGATTTCCCTGGGCATAGAGTTGCCTTATTTATTATATTTGGGATGGATTTTCCTGGGTATGGAGTTGCCTTATTTATTTATATTTGGGATGAACTTCCCTGGGCATGGAGTTGCCTTATTTATTTATATTTGGGATGAATTTCCCTGGGTTGGATTGGCCCTATACATTACTGAGTGACAAACTGTCAGTTGCATTTTATATTGAGGGACGAATCTTCCATGGGCTGGATCTGCCCCATACAGTATTGAGTGATTGAGTACTCTGAGAGTGTGAATATATGAGTTCTTCTGTGCTGCATTGCATTAGACATGCATACTTGATATGTAAGCATAGAGAAGTATTTTTCCCCATGCCATATGATAGTGAAATTTCTTATCTGTCATTAAAGTTTTCGAAAAAAATCACAGATTTCAGACTTACTCATATTTTTGGTGATTTTCGACAAAGGATTTGAAATCTACTATTATACTTGAAAAGAGAATGTTTATTTTACAGAATTGTGTACGAGCTGAACATTTTATTATTGAATTATTACTTCTGCTGCTTTAAATTGTATTGTTATGAGATGTTATTGGTTATTGGTGTGGACTTTGACCTTGGTACAAGCTCGTCACTACTTTCAACCTACGGTAAGGTTTGTTACTTATTGAGTACAAGGGGTGGGTTGTACTCATACTACACCTCTGCACCTTGCTTTCAGATGTTGAAATGGCAGGAGCTGGATCTGAAGATGTACCTGCGTTCCAGTCATAGTTGCCTCTTGATCTTGGTCGCTTTAGTATTTCAGATCTGTTCATGTATATTTCAACAGATGGTGTAATTATTTTTAAACAACTTTTTAAATTCTAATCTTAGAAGCTCATGATTTGTACTACCAGTCCTTGGAAAATTCTTGTATGAAAGCAGTTGTATTATCATTTCTTTCTCTATAAATCTTATAAAAGTGGTTAGTTGTTAATTGGCTTACCTGTCGGGTTGGGCTAGGTGCTATCACGACTAGTTGAATTTTGGGTCATGACACGTGCGTCTAATCAACCGTTAGTAGCCTTCAGACGGAATTATAGTAATTCCAGCCAAAAGAGTGTTTCTACCAACTTTCCGGTAACACAAAGTTATTTCACCGAAAAGCAGGGGGACTATCTGTATAGGGTAAAATATGTTGTGACATGTGGCCATCCAAAAACAGGGCACGTGGAACCCAAGACGAAGGGATGGAAAAAGACCAAAGGCAACTATTTCGTTTGTCACCGGAAAGAATAACGCTTATAAAGTCATGATAAATACACTTCGCCTGGTAGCATTTAATAGAGAATATTCCATGGCATTAAGAGTAACTACCCGTTCCAGAAAATTTGGCGTTTATGTTCACCATTACATCTTAATCAGTGCCCCTCATAATTGACATTAAAGAACGGCACGATCCTAGGACCTCCTTCAAACATATAAATAGTGAGCTCAATTGTCATTGTGGAGGACACGAATTTTCTGGCAAATTTACGCTATATTCTATACAAAGCTCAATACAATCTTATCTTCTTACTTTTAGATTTCGTTTTTGTTATGCCCGAAAACCGTGTTCCCGGAACTGTTGCTTCTGTTGTTTCGTCTATATCCGAAGGCCAAGTATTGCATACTTCTTCGATTAATTTATTATTTCAGGATCAAATTAATTCACTTATCTAGCGACCACATATAAATTCTACAACGTGTGTATGTATATATATATATATATATACACACACACACACACACACACACACACACACACACACACATCTTTCGACATGAAGCTTTAACTAATTACATCAATGCCCCAATTTGAAATCATTGTTCGAGTAAATAATTTTCTTTTTTTCTTTTTTCCAATACATAAGGCAACATTCTTTACATCATAATTAGTAAATGTGTAATGACCCGACCAATCATAGTAGAATTAGGCTTGAAATGGCGAAAGTTGAAATTTTGGAAAGTTTGACCGGGGGTGAACTTATTGATATCTTGGTTGGATTGGATTTTCGGAAGTTCGAGTAGGTTTGTGATGTCATTTATGACTTGTGTGCAAAATTTGAGATCTATCAGACGTGATTTGATAGATTTCGAGATCGTTTGTAGAATTTGGAAATTTCAAAGTTCATTAGGCTTGAATCCGTGTGTAATTCGTGTTTTTCATGTTGTTTGAGGTTATTTGGGTGTTTGACTAAGTTCGCATGATGTTTTGAGACTTGATGGTATGTTTGGTTGAGTCTCGGGGGCCTCAGGTGAGTTTCAGGTGGTCAGCGGATCATTTTTGGACTTAAGTTGTTGGCTGATAACTGCTGGTGTATTTCTTCTGGTTTCCTCTTACGCGTTCACGAGAGGAGCCTCGTGTTCGCGAAGGGTATCTGTAAGCTGGTAAGGTTTTTTTCTTTACACTCACGAAGAAGAGTACGCGAACACGAATATGAAGGTATGGACTATATGTGCAACGCGAACGCGAGATAGATTTCGCGTTCGCGTAGAGGAGAGAGGCAGCTGGGGACCCCCTCCTTTTGGTCTATGCATTCGCGAAAGGGTAGTCGCGTTCGCACAGTGAGGGGCAGCGAAGCATCGCATTCGTGGTTAGTTGGACACATTCACGAAGAAGGTTTTGGGTGGCAAAATTATTTTTGCTACGCGAACGTGAGGGAAAGGCTACGTTCGCGATGAAGGAATACTTGGGCAGCAACGTTAAATTTCAAGAACGAGGATTTAAACCCATTTTTCATATTTTGAGTTAGAGACCTCGGATTTGGGAGATTCTTGAAGGGATTTTCAAGGAGTTGATTGGAGTAAGTGATTCTTACTTGGTTTTGGCTAAATTTCATGATTATGCCTTTAATTCCATCATCTAATTTGTGATTTGGGATGAAAAATTTGGAAAAATGACGAAGAGTTCTTGAGTTTGATTTTGAGGTTTTGAATGAGATTTTTTTATCGGATTTGAGTGAATTTGGTATGGTTAGACTCATGAACAAATGGGGTTTTAAGGGTTTTTTGGCTTTTGTCAGATTTCGAGACATGGGCCCGGGGCCGAGTTTGAGCTGATTTCGGATTTTTGGCTATAATTTAGTATTTTTCTTGTGGACTTGATCCCTTTAGCCTATATTAATTGTATTGTACTTCTTATGGCTAGATTCAGAAAATTTGGAGAGCAATTTGAGAGTCAAAGGCATTTTGGAGTAGAGTTTTTCTCGGATTGAGGTAAGTAACGGTTCTAAATCTGATTCTGAGTGTATGAAACCTCAGATTTTATATCGTATGATTGTTTTTGAGGTGAGACACATGCTAGGTGACGGGCGTGTGTACATGCACTGTGGGAATTGGGACGTGGTCCATTCCATGAACCTGAAAAGTTGAATAAGCTTGTTGTTAGCTATGTGCCCTTCTTATGTTATAGAAATTTGGCGGTAAATTATGTTAGAAATCATGCTTAGGCTATGTGTTGGTGCTGTAGAGACCTACAATGGTTGTGATACCTGTTGAATCTTCCTGTTTATTGTTACTTGTACTCAGTCGTAGTATTACTTGCATATTATACCTCAGTCTCTAAAATTCCTTGTTGATACATTATATCATTTCTGTTTGGGCTGATTATCCTTGATTACTGAGAGTCTGTGGGAATAGAGAGGTTGATGACTGAGTAAGGCTGATGAACTGTTTGTGAGGTATTGACACCATATCACGTGAGATGTCTGTGCGGATCTTGATATGATACTATAGCACGTGAGTTATCCGTGCAGATTCTGATATGATACTGTAGCACGTGAGTTGTCTGTGCGGATCTTGATATGATACTATAACACGTGATTTGTCCGTGCAACACGTGAGCTGTCCGTGCGGATTATAGCGCTTGGGCTGTAGGAGCCCCTCCGGAGTCTGTATACCCCTTGTGAGCGCATGTACCTATTGAGTGCGAGTGTTGAGGGCTGAGTGCCGAGTGATGAGTTATTGAGGTAGTCTGAGTGGCTGTTGCCTTGAGAGCATGTATTTTCTTTCATTGTTGTTGCATATAGCTGCCATATATCACTGTTGAAACTTCTGAAAGATATGATATCCGATTTTTACCTGAATTTGGCTTTGTAACTGATTTGACTTAATTTGCTGGAATAGAGAGCATGATTATTTTCTCCTTGTTGAAACTACTAGCAATGAACTATAATTGTGTAGCTCGTCACTATCTTCCATCCTTATTTAGTATTGTTACTTACTGAGTTTCTTATACTCAGACTACACCCTGCACTTCGTGTGCAAATCCAAGTGGTCCCAGTCATAGCGGGTGTAGATATTCGAGCAGATGAATCCCGGAGATTATCGAGGTAGCTGCATGGTGTTCGAGGGCCTTGACTCTCCTTCATTATCTTTATTTGCTTTTCAGTTCTTATTCCATAGACATTGTAGTAGATTGTTTCTGGAACAGATGCTCATGTACTCAGTGACACCCCGATTTTTGGGTAGATTGTATCGTATTTCGGTTTATTTCTGTTTCAAAAAGGGCTTTTCTTAAATATTAATTGCTTCCGTCTTTATTTTCAAGTTTTTCACTGTGTTGAAATGGTTAAGTAGTGGTTTGCCTAGTTCCACGATAGGCACCATCACGATGATTGTTTTGAGTCGTGACAAAATGTTTGTAGATTAAGAGCAAAAAACTTCTTGAATACTAAGTGTTTACCTCGAAATACAAGTAACGATCAAATTTGTAATGTGGTTATAAGGATAAGCGGTCCAATTTAATGCTAATTGGTAAATAATCAAGCAAATAAATGAGTTAAATGATTTATATGAATCAAAACCGTATAATTGCAAGCCGTCTACCTCGATTTGGATTAGAATCGAGAATGGATTGCCAAGAACAATAAGAATAGCTATAATAATGCGAACAACTCGAATGCAGAGAGTTATAGTAAATAACAGAGCTTTGTATTCAGCAGTGTGAGTAGAACTAGAGCGTTGTGATAATTGTGATGATTGATCCGTACAAATGAATAGGGTTCCTCTTTATATAGTAAAGGAATCCTAAATAAGGAATGATTCTAATTGCGGAAGTAAGATACATGATTGACTTTATTAACCGCCAATAGCTCTATCGACTCCGAGATTCTCGTCGGGATTGATGATTGAGCGCGGATATTTCACGATACTGTTACTGTGGTGTCGACCTAGTCTGACCTCAAAATCTCAGCCTCCATACTCACTGAGCCCGAACTTACTTCGATCCCAGCTTAAAATCGAGACATATTCCTCGAACCCTCAAGCTCACACATATTCGATTTCTACCGTACACAGATATTCCCCGGGTTACTTAGAATGAAATGATAAGAAATGATTTGAGCCTTGATTTTCTTTGTACCTCGTCCATGATGTCATTCTTATGACGTAAGCGGCAAATGTGACCGAAACATCCCGTCGCTTCGGTCCCAAAGAACCATAAGTGCATGTCAGCCGTTGGTCGGCCAATAGCGGCACTGAACTACCATTTTGAACCTATAAATACCTGCTCTATAATAGATTCAAAATTTTACTTTGCTTTGAATTCATGGTTTTAAGCATTATATACCTTACATTTTGTGTGCGTTAATGATAAAAATACACGTTATATGTGAATAATGAAGTCTATTTTATGTGTAGGTGAATTGGAGATGGAAGCCGAGCTAAATGGATGCATAAACGTCAAATATACACTCAAGAGTCGAAAAGGAAACACTCGGGCGTTAGCCGGGCGTTTGGCCCCTAAAGCCAGGCTGACCCTGGCGTTGGTGGGACGTTTGGCCCCTAACGCCAGGCCTGCCCAGGCTATAAGGGGGCGTTTGGGGCTCAACGCCTGGGTCCCTGTCTGGTCAATTCCAAGTTTTGAAGGTTTTAAGTGTTTCCCGGTTTGAATAGAAGTCTCCTACACGGTTAGGTTTGTCTCAAACTTATAAATAGACCCAAAAATACAACTTCCGAGGAGAATTTGATTCACGGATATTCACGTGAGGGGATTTGACGTGGAGGAACACACACCACGCTCGAAGGAGGCTTCTACCTAGTTTTTCTTCTCTTCTCTTCCTTTAATTTCATAGTTTATTAGTTCTAGAGTTTTTGGGTGCTACATGAACGTTGTAGTTTGAAGCTTGAATTGTTCTTATTATTTTATCATATTGATTTATTTATTCAATCTTGCGCTTAATTATTTGATTGCTTGATCACCAATTGAATACTATCTACGAATCTAGGATTGAACTCGGGAGAGGGAATTCTAGATTGCATATAAGATTGGGTAGAGCAAGATCTTAACCCTTCAGGGGAGCGGATTTGCGGTTAGGATAGGAATATACCTAATCGCCTTGCTTGGTTATTATACGGGAATTATTAATGCGTTCTTGTTAATCCTAATTTCATAGGAATATAGGCGTTAGGTTAGCTTGAATAGGCGAGTTGTACTTCGGGAGAAGGCTACGAGCAATATTAACCTCGTCAATCAATAAACCACATAAATTAATTAGACGATTTAAGTGAAAAACTCAACAGGATTGTTTGCTAACCTATAGCTCTAGAATATCGGCTCTTACTCTTTAAGTTAGTTGTCTATTTAATCTTTTGATTTACTATTTTAGATTAATTCTAGTTAAATATTTGTTTGAGTTTAGTTTAGTGGATAGTTAATCACAAGTCCCTGTGGGTACGATATCTGGACTT
>ML369789.1:58215-87426 GCA_005239525.1 Nicotiana knightiana | reverse complement strand
TATGACAGAGCAGCTGATAGAAGGAAGAACTGAGCTCAGGCAAGAGATAGACCAATTTGGCTCAGATATCAATGACCTTCAGGCTCAATTGAATAAGAAGGTTGAGGTGTCTGATGCCCTACAATCAATAGTTGTGGATACTGGCCAGCTTATGGAGTGGAAAGAGGAAATCCAAATATTCGACCAAATTATTAATGATGTCAAGGTTGATGAAGAGTATAAAATAGACGATGTCAAAAATAATGCAGTTTTTGAATTGGAGCGTATTAGACCTCATTCTAAACACTTTTCAACATTGTGTTTGGTTGGTGACGTGGGAATTGATCCAGTCGAGTATATAGAGGATTCAATGGATGAGGAACAAAGTGTTTATATTCGCAAATTTGTGATGCCAAGGAGACAAAATGACATCCCTCACCTAAGGGCCAAGAAGTGCAAGATGCGATACCTACGGTTTGGTTCCTTCATTTTTATACCACCACCCCATGAACGTGACAGAAAAATTGATGCAAAATTGGGGACGCAATTCATATCCTCAAAGTGGAAGGAAAAGTGGTGAAGTAGCAGAGTCGTGCCACGACTATAAATAAGGCGCTTGTTGGGAGGAAACTCAGCCTGTATATCTTTTCATTAATTTTTAGTGTCAGTTTTGTGTTATTTTTATTTTATAGAGTAGCNATGCATCGAGGACTATGCATAACATAAGTGTGGGGTGGGGAAACTACTTTCTGAGGTGTAATTGTATAAAATTATTGTTTTTTAGAAAAATCTCAGATTTTTCCCAACGATGGATCTGTTAGACAATTTTCTTGAGGGATAAAAAGTCCGATTTAAAAATACCAAAAAGATTTTTTAGTTTTTTTCTTAGGATAGTTAGGCAGTATCCATTGGTTTTTCTTTGGGCACCGGTTCTTTTCCAAGGGTGTAACTTGAACCCGGTACTTTAAATTTTTTTTTAGAGTATTTAGGAAGGCTGAGTAACTTAGAAATACCCCATGACATGTTTGATGCCGGCATATTAGGTTATGACATACATTCTGCTTTCCCTTATATTTGGTTTGACATGTGATGCCTGAGAAAAAAAAATAGCCTAATTTGTGACGCCCTAGCTCAGTTGTTTGACTTGTATGCTACATAGTGTAATATTGCTTAATTCTCTCAATTTTGTGTGCTTGCTTGACTTGAGAGTTGAATAAAACCGTTGTGATTGAGCCATGTGCAATGTGTGAGGTTTAGTGATTTTCTATGCTATCCTGTGTAGTCTAGAACTTGCCCCGTGTGTTAATCTAAGCGAAATTGTAGGTTATGCTAGTCTGGGAGATGACGTAGGCGTTTTCTTTCTTGATCATGGATGTGCTTGTCACATAAGAGATAAATTTTCCATTGATAGCCCCTTTGAGCCTTTAGACCTTTTCTTTGGTACCCACATTACAAGCCGTACCCCTATTTTGTTCTTAAATTGAGATTTTTGCACCTTTTCCTCCTAAGGCACTTAGTCGCTAAAAGAAGTAAGGTGAGATATTGGGGATTAACTTTTGAGTGGAGCCATGGAAAGACTTGTTAGTGCACTAAAAATTATATTCAAGAGTCACTAGCCATTGAATCTTCATGTATGGAGTGTGTGAAGAAAAAAAGAAAAAAATAATAGAAAAAAAATATGTACAAAAAGATACACACCTCCAAATTTTATTAGTTTGTACTAGTGAGAATATATAAGTGCTTAATTGAAAAAGGGCTATGTTGAATATGACTTGTGGCAAGGGAATTGGTTGAGAAGAATATGTGTTGATTTGTGAAATTAGTATATTAAAGTGCTTAGGAGGGTTAGTCACTATTCCTAACTATATCCTACCCGCCCCTTAGACTACATTACAACCTTAAAAGTCCTAATTGATCCTAGACTTGGCTAACNGATGCATATGAATTCTTTGTGAGAGTGAGTGAATTTGTTCAATTGTGTGACGTCCTTAAATAATGTTCAAAAGTATATTTGAATGTGTGGATTAGATATATTCACTCTCTTGTTGTTGGTGTGGGCACATGATCTCATGAACGATTGGTAATATTGTAATTTTCTTGTTGGGTAGGTGCGTGAATTGAGAGGGCTTAGTAGTTGCAAGTCGACTCTTGAGGTTGGGTGGTTGCAATTAGGTTGTTGGTATTATTGATTAAATTGTTATACTTGGGCATGTTTAAAGAAGGGAAAGAATGTGAAATTTTGTATGTTCATACTTGATTGCCGGTATCGATCATAGTTAAGGGGTAATGTGTGTGATTGAAAAGTAAAATACTCCTTGTTAATGAAATGTGTATGTGTTGAAGGATATTGATCGAGGACGAGCAAGAGTCTAAGTGTGGGGTATTGATGCGTGTCTAGAATTCATGGTTTTAAGCATTATGTACCTTACATTTTGTGTGCGTTAATGATAAAAATACACGTTATATGTGCATAATGCAGTCTATTTCATGTGTAGGTGAATTGGAGATGGAATCCGAGCTAAATGGATGCATAAACGTCACAAATATGCTCAAGAGTCGAAAAGGAAACACCCGGGCGTTAGCCGGGCGTTTGGCCCCTAAAGCCAAGCTGACCCTGGCATTAGTGGGTCATTTGGCCCCTAACGCCAGGCCTACCCAGGCTATAAAGGGGGCGTTTGGGGCTTAACGCCTGGGTCCATGTCCGGTCAATTCCGAGTTTTGAAGGTTTTAAGTGTTTCCCGGTTTGAATAGAAGTCTCCTACACGGTTAGGGTTTGTCCCAAACTTATAAATAGACCCAAAAACACAACTTCCGAGGAGAATTTGATTCACGGATATTCACGTGAGGGGATGTGACGTGGAGGAACACACACCACGCTCGAAGGAGGCTTCTACCTAGTTTTTCTTCTCTTCTCTTCCTTTAATTTCATAGTTTATTAGTTCTAGAGTTTTTGGGGTGCTACATGAACGTTGTAGTTTGAAGCTTGAATTGTTCTTATTATTTTATCATATTGGTTTATTTATTCAATCTTGCGCTTAATTATTTGATTGCTTGATCACCAATTGAATACTATCTATGAATCTAGGATTGAACTTGGGAGATGGAATTATAGATTGCATATAAGATTGGGTAGAGCAAGATCTTAATCCTTTAGGGGAGCGGATTTGCGGTTAGGATAGGAATATACCTAATCGCGTTGCTTGGTTATTATACGGGAATTATTAATGCGTTCTTGTTAGTCCTAATTTCATAGGAATATAGGCCTTAGGTTAGCTTGAATATGCGAGTTGTACTTCGGGAGAAGGCTACGAGCAATATTAACCTCGTCAATCAATAAACCAGATAAATTAATTAGACGATTTAAGTGGAAAACTCAACAGGATTGTTTGCTAACCCATAGCTCTAGAATATCGGCTCTTATTGAATTCGTATCTAAAATCTCGCTAATTATTTCGTTAATTTCATAGTTTACTATTCTAGATTAATTTTAGTTAAATATTCATACTTTAGTATTCGCTTGAATAGATTAATTGTTTGGGTTTAGTTTAGTTGATAGTTAATCACAAGTCCCTGTGGGTATGATATCTGGACTTACAATCCTATATTACTTGTCGACCAAGTATACTTGCGTGTGCGTTTGGGACCAACACTTTGATCACAAACATTTGAGCACACAAACCCTTTCGTTTCCTTCTCACTGCTATTCATCAAGCCACCACTGATCCTACCAGAACCACCGGTCCTATGTCCTCTCTTTTGCTCTCAACTCGTATACTAATGGCAAAGACCTCCAAAACAGTACTACAAAAGGAGAAAGATCCATCTTCTACGTCTCAACCGGCCGGTGATAAAACACCGGTGGAACCGGCTGTTCACGGATACATACCTGGTTCCTATATCCTCAAGATCGATTTTAAGGTTGATAATCCCTCATCGGTGCCAGGCCAATGCGAACACATGTTAGTGTACATGTGTTTAATTACCAAGGGTCACCTTGATACCATGAAAGTAGACTGCAGGTGGGCCCCAGAGGTGGTGGTGGAAACTCTTTCGTCTGAAGAGAGCATCACCACTCGTGTGAAGGGGTTCTTGAGTGTGTACACTTATCCCTTCACACTGGGTCCTGTCGACCTCGTGATCTTGGACTTCTGTAAGAGGTACGAGGTTACGCTTGGTCAACTTCACCCCTCGCTATGGCGCGTAGTGATCATGTTGCGCTACTACTGCAACAAGGCTGGGGGATTGGAGTTCACATTGGACCATCTCATGCGGTTGTACAGACCCCGACTCTATCGAGGGTTGATCAGACTTAACTATCGAGCGAACAAAGATTTATTTTTGAACATCGACGAAGACAAAGATCGGGGCTGGATTAGCCGATTTATATGGGTGAGGACCTATGACATAATACTTGAAGACAAGATGTCGTTCCCTGAGGAGTGGAAAGCCAAACGTGAGTATCCTTTGTTCTTTTGGTTCAGTATCCTAGTAGATTTTGCCTGACATTTTTCTTTGACTATGTAGCCGAACCTTGGATGCCCGAGGCGGTGCCGCACTTTGAAGATTGGATACATAGGCTAGCCTCCACCTCGACCCGAGCTGAATGAGTGTGAAGGGATTTGTGTAAAGGCAAGTGGGAAGCCAAAAACCACAGTAAGGCCCCTTCTCGTGTATTCCGAAGTTATTATCCCCCCTTTTTCCACTGTTAATCTCCATTTTATGTAGGTTTGACCAAAGACGCCATCATGAGGCCCTCGAGCAAAGGTGGCGAAGCTAAATCCCCGGCTCCTGGGCCAGGAAAGGATAAGAAAAGGAAAGGCACCTCTCAATCCGAGGTTTCTAAGTTCAAGCCTCGAAGGGTGAGGAGAAAAATAGTCGTCCTTACAGCGGATACAGTCCAAAAGCTGAGGGACCAGGAGGAGTAAGAGGAGGAAGAAAACTCCTCGGTGTTGCTATCCCTTCCTCGAAAAGCCATCAAGGTTGTAACGCATCCTGGACTGCCGCCCGTTACAATCGAGCCCCTCGGAGAGGAGGCTTCGAAAAATAAGTGGGGGATGAACCCCAAATCTCTTGAGGTCGAGTCGTTATCTCGATCTTCGACTTATACATCGGGAAAGGCCGGTTCAGAGACCAGGAATGTCGATCAGAGCACTCCGAGAGATTCGCTCAGGGCCATAATAATAGGTCAAACGTCTTCCATGCCGGTCTTTTCCGAAGGGGCGATCAGGGAAGCCCAAATGCTGAAGACCCCCGAGATCGGCGGAGGCTCCAACGCTGGTGATCCTTTTCAGGATTTCTTTGTGGGGGTTGATGATTCCTCCCATATCACTGATGCTTCAGTCCTCATGGCGGAGGCCCAACGCGTCTTCTCTAAGGTAATTTTTTGTTGACTTTCGGTCGTCCTCCTTTATCTTCTATTTTTTCTAACATGTGTTCTTTTCCTTTGTACATGCTTCTGCTAAATTCTGCTCCGATCTTAGTCAGTGCGAAGCCGAACTCTCGAGGGTCTCGAGAGAGATGAATGTTCTGAAGGGTCTTTGCGGCTCTTTTGATGATGTAGTCGTTGAATGGTACCCTGGTGCGGCAAGGACCTCCCGAGCTGGGTACGAAAATTGGATTCCATCTCCCCATATGCTAATCACGTTTGGCGTGACTTGGCCAAAAATCACGGTAAGTTTATATCACTGTCGAATCTGAACTTCTTAGTAAAATATTTCTTGGAAATAGACGAGGTCATAAAGAACCTCCAAGCGGAACTTGCCAAGGCACATGAGGAAGAGGCCGAGCTGGTTAAGCAGGTAACTGCCTTGCTGATACAACATGGGTTCGACCCAACTGTGGAGGTTAACTCTTCAAAATCTCAGATGCAACATAAGGTGAAGAAGATCGGTCTCCTTCGGGCGGAGGTCGACCAGGTCAAGGCCGATTGTGATCAGTGGAAGGCCAATATGGACCGCCTAGTCGTTGAAAAAGAAGCAGCTTTTGCCAAGTTATCTTCAGCGGAGGCCCATCTCCTAGACCTCAAAGAAAGGGACTCTGCTCTGGCGAAAAGGTTCGAAGAGCTCGAAGCCATACTTGGCAAGGACAAGGCTGAAATTTAAAAGACCAAAGCCAAGGCAGACAAATCCATAGTGCAGTACCGGGCTGATGCCATGGTAGTTCAAGCCCAGCTGAGGAAGGCCTCTGATCGGGAGCAACAACGTAGTGAATTGGCTAAGTGCCGATCCCGGAGGGAAACCCTCGAGGAAGTTCAATCTCGGGGTGTTGACCTTTCCGAAGAGATTGATTGGGCCAAAGAGATCAAGGACGAGGCTAGGCAACTTGTCTCTTTAGATTATGATGATGACGGCGAGTCTGGTAGTGGAGAAGATGGAGGCGACGTTGCTGATGAAGATACCCCTAAGGAAGCTATTCGGGTAGAAGCTGATGTCGAGGGGGAAGGCCCCGATAATAGCTAGGTGTTAGATTTTTTCTTCCTTCTTTCTCTTTTTTTGTAAGGCCCTGGTTGGCCCTTTTTGTATATGTATTTTTGGATATAATGGGAAAATGTTCCTTGATGTCTTTTTGTTCTTGTTTGCTTAATTGTCTCCACTGAAAAATTCTCTTTAGCTTAGTTTGTGATCAAAATAAACCCTTAGGCCCTTAGGTTGTATCAACGATTATTAAGTTCTCGACTCCGAAGCTCATTTGGGAGTTCGTCTCGGGGACGGCATGTTTTGAACTGATATGTGAGTCATCCCCATTGGCCAAGATCGAATAATTTTATAGGATAAAGCAGGCCCTTAGGTTGTATCAACGATTATTAAGTTTTAGAGCTTGAATTGTTTGTTTAAGCTCGCAATGACCAGACCTTTAGGTTTGAATTGAATGAGAGCGTGGTCTCAATTCTTTAATTGTATTGGCCTTTCGACTCATGAGATCGGCCCTTAGGATCTTTTAGGTTGGCCTTGGGCTCTTAAAGTTGGGCCGGTTTTGCCTCTAAAAGAGGCTATAATTTTTTACTCTTTGTCTAAAAGACCTAGTGAAAATTTCTTATGCCTTAACGTATATTTTTATACCTGTTGGGTTTTTCGAGGGTTCAGTGATAAGGATCCAAGTTTTCTTAACGTGTTTGTGTTGAGATGATTTAACATCTCGAACGGTGATGTTACCGAAGCCTTTGAATTATTTGGGGGATGATTTTATCGAAGCCCTTATTTGCTTTGCCGAGGGTAGCCTTCTTTAGCCGATTTTTCAAATTATTTGAAGGCCTTTAGTTTATGGCGGAAGTCGGACGTCTTCGAGTCGCGTAATTTTGCCGTAACCTTTTCATATGACCGTAGCCTTCGGGTATGTCTCTTGGACTTGTTTCCCGATAACATTTCGAACTTGTTAAAAATGTTAGTTCCCGAGTGTGATGGCCTTGGCCTGTATATCGGGGGGGGGTGCCTCTTTGAGGTCTTATAACTCCGAACTTTAAATAGCTCGAGTAAGCAGTCCCCAATTGTTCGAGGTACATTTGTGTTCGGCCCTTGGGCCATTCTTCATGAGTGTTAGTTTTGCGCAATAGGTCATAAGTATACGACTTATATAATAGAATCCCTACTTCAGACACGAGATGTTTTGGGAAAAAGAGAGAAATTATTTGTATTATTCATACATGCGTACATGTTTTGCTAGTGGGGCTCGACTATTCTATATGGATAAGGTTCATTCGACTGTTTGTCCCATTACAAAAGTTTTCCTATTGAGACCCATTTGTACAACATCCGAGGGTGATGCGCCCCAGTATATGAGGTTGATTGCAAAGAAGCCTTGGATACTGTTGAATTATCCTCAGGTAGCACATAGTGGTTGCCTCGTTAAAAACCTCGCTGGAAAAACCCATTTGGGATAAAAATCGATCTAAGGGAAAAAGAGTGCAATGCGTACTTCAAAACCTGAGGTCTCGATCTCTTGGGCTGGGTACCTGCAATAAGTTAGTTTCTCATATTTAAGCAAACGAAAAGGGAAAGATCCATAACTTAGCAATAATATCGCTTGAGAAGTGATATGTTCCAATTGTTTGACAATGGCTCACCATCCATTGTCCCAAGCTTGTATGACCCTTCACCGACTATGTCGAAAATCTGATAGGGTCCTTCCCAATTAGGACCTAGTTTTCCTCCTTTAGGGTCTCGAGAATTGATTGTGATTTTCCTCAAGACCAAGTCCCCAACTCTGAGGTGTCGAAGATTGGTTCTTCTGTTGTAGTATCTCTCGATTCGTTGTTTTTGGGCGGCCATTCGAACGAGCATCACTTCTCGTCTTTCATCCAATAATTCGAGGCTAGTATTCATTGCTTCGCGGTTTGATTCTTTCGTTGCACATCGAAATATGGCACTGGGCTCTCTGACTTCGACGAGTATTTAGGCTTCGGAGCCGTAGACCAAAGAAAACGGGGTTGCCCCGGTACTGGATTTCAATGTCGTTCTATATGCCCATAGAACCTCGGGCAACTTTTCTCTCCACTTCCCTTTGGCTTCGTTTAGCCTTTTCTTCAAGTTTTGGATGATAGTTTATTTTGTTAATTCAGCCTGTCCGTTTCCACTAGGGTGATATGGTGTTGATAGCATCCTTTTTATTTTGTGGTCTTCGAGGAATTTTATTACCTTACTTCCGATGAACTGTTTTCCATTATCACACACTATTTCAGAGGTATCCCGAATTGACATGCAATGTGATCCCATATGAACTCGATCATTTCTTTTTCCCTCACTTTTTCGGAGGCCTGTGCTTCAACCCATTTAGAGAAATAGTCAGTCATAAACAATATAAATCTAGCTTTAACTGGGGCCGATGGTAGAGGTCGACAATGTCCATCCCCCATTTCATGAATGGCCATAGAGATAGGACCAAGTGAATCTATTCACCGGGCTGATAAATCATCGGTGCGAACCTTTGACATTTATCGCATTTTCAAACGAACTCCTTAGCTGTCCACATGCTATCCCAATAGTATCCTGCTCTGATGACCTTTTGAATTGGTGATTCGGTGCCAGAATGTTTCCACAAGTGCCTTCATGGATTTCTCATAACACATAATCGGTATCTCTCGGCCCCAAGCATACGACCAACGGACCATCGAATGCCCTTCTGTATAATGTTCCATCCTCGTCCAATGTGAACCGAGCTACCTTAGTTCGTAGGTTCTTTGATTCCTTGGGGTCCGAGGGTAGCTTCCCGTTTTTCAAGTATTCAATATACTTTTTTCTCCAATCCAAGGTTAAGCTTGTGGAATTTATTTCAGCGTGCCCTTTCTCGACTACAGACCTCGAGAGCTGGACGACAGTCCTCGAGTTAATTTCATCTTCGTCGACCGATGATCCCAAGTTTACGAGTGCATCAGCCTCGGTATTCTGTTCCCGAGGTACATGCTGCAGAGTCCATTATTTAAAGCGGTTCAAAGTGATCTGCAACTTGTCTAAATATCTATGCATCCTATCTGCTTGTACCTCGAAAGTTTCGTTTACCTGGTTAACTACCAGTAGGTAGTCACATTTAGCTTCAATGACTTCCGCTCCCAAGTTCTTTGCTAATTCAAGACCTGAAATCATAGCCTCGTAATCAGCCTCGTTGTTAGTTAGCTTAAGAGTTTTAATCGATTGTCTAACAATATTTCCCGTAGGCGGTTTTAAAACAATATCGAGTCCGGACCCTTTCACATTTGAGGCTCCGTCCGTAAAGAGGGTCCATACCTCCGAGGTTTCAGCAGTAGTTCCTTTTCTACTTCGGGTACGAGGGTTGGCGAAAAATCTGCCACGAAGTCTGCTAATATTTGAGACTTGATGGTCATTCGAGGCTGATACTAATGTCGTACCCGCCAAGTTCGACGGCCTATTTGGCCAGTCGGCCCGATAATTCGGGCTTATGCTATATATTTCGAAGGGGATATGTGGTAATGACACTAAAAATATGGCTTTAGTTTTCGAGATGCGCTTATTAGCGCTAGCGCTAGTTTTTCTAGGTGCGGGTATCTAGTTTCAGCATCTACTAAAGTTTGACTTACGTAGTAATATGGGAACTGCGTACGTTATTCTTCTCAGACTAGCACTCCACTTATCGCTATCCCGGACACCGCCAAATATCAATATAGCTTCTCATCTGCCTTTGGGGTGTGGAGCAAAGGTGGGATCGATAGATATCGTTTCAGCTCCTCCAATGCTTGCTGACATGCCGGAGTCCATGTAAAGTCATTTTTATTTTTAAGAAAGGAGAAGAACCTATAACTCCGATCCGATGACCTCGAAATGAACCGGCCCAAGGCAGCTATTCGTCCGGTTAGCCTCTGAACGACTTTTACACTGTCCACGACGGTGATGTCCTAGATGGCTTTGATTTTTTCGGGGTTGATCTTGATTCCCCGATTCGACACCATAAAGCCGAGGAATTTTCCCGAGCTGACCCCGAAGGCGCACTTCTCAGGGTTGAGTTTCATGTTGTACTTCCTCAAGATCTCAAAGGTTTCCTGCAAATGAGTCAAATGGTCCTATGCGCACAGGGATTTAACTAACATGTCGTCAATGTAAACTTCCATTGATTTCCATATCTGTTCTTCGAACATTTTGTTAACTAGGCGTTGATATGTAGCCCCCGAATTTTTAAGCCCAAAGGGCATTACGTTATAGCAGTAGGCTCTATACTTAGTAATAAAAAAGGTTTTTTCCAGGTCTTCTGGGTCCATCTGAATTTGGTTGTACTCAGAATAGGTGTCGAGAAAGGTAAATATCTCGTGGCCAGCCGTGGCGTCGATCATTCGATCGATGTTAGGCGAAGGGAATGATTCCTTTGGACATGCTTTATGTCACCACCTCCTTTTTCATCCCGGGTAAGGGTAATAGGGAGTTTTTCCAATTTAAAGTGACATTATTCGGTTTTGAGATTTATTATAGTTTTCAGAGTCGCCACCCGAATTTTTGACGATGCTCCGGGACACCGTTTTGTTTTAAAATCCCAAACCGAGGAAATTTTGACTCTGTTTTAATTTGTCTGCAACCATAAATCCGAGTAAGGAATTCTGTTAACCCGGGAGAAGGTGTTAGGTATTTCCGGATTCCGTGGTTCTAGCACGGTCTCTTAGCTATTAATATTTGGCCTTATTATCTAATCATTTTGCATATTTTGAACCTATTTTTCTTTTTAACCTTTTTCAAATTTTTAGCCGCTTCTATTCATTTTTAAGAAGAATCAACGTTATTTAAAACACGTCTTTGGATCACGCCACATGAAATGCACCCGTGATCCGCGACATATTTTATTTAACGTTGTTAGGATTTGGATTTGGGTCACATGAAATGCGCACCCGAGTTTAGGAAAGTAAATTATTAAAACAACGCGCCTAAAGCAACTACGCATTTTTAACTTTGCGAGGGCCATGGAAAATTCGCTAAATGGCGCACCTCGATTTATAAAGAGAAAACACATTAATTAAATGAGGGCCGTGCATTTAAAATTTTTTTGTTTGGCACGGCGCAATTCCAATTTTTAGGAAGAATTCAGATTAAACTCGGAGGGCCATAAACTATTGGTGTTGTCTAATATGGCTCACCTCCAATCTAATTAATGGGCCTAATTGATTACTTAACAAGGCTAATAGAATTCCTATTTTTTTTTTCTATTTTTTCAATTAAATGTTCAAACTAAGTTCTTGTAACCAAAGAGTTGATAAGGAACATAAACTAAATATTCTTGACATTGAAAATTCCTAAATCGTGTCAGGCCCCATTAGAAAGGGCAGACCTGCTTATGATAATTATATATGAGCAGTTGGCCCAACGAAAGCCCAGATCGAGAACACAGGAAAAATAGGCGAAGGATCGAATCTCATTAAGTAAAAGTTGAAAGCCAATTTCGATTCCAAGCACAGCCGCAACCCTCTCACGAATTATTTCACTAGTTAACAACACAAAATCAATGATCACCGCCCATGTGTATTGTAATCCGGATCAGCACCTTTAATAGACCATATAACTTGAACTTTTCTAAAGGGCAAGTAAAAGTGAAGAGTTAAACTAAATATCTGAATATTTTTAAGTCTGCTTCAAATCAAACTCCATTTGAAAATCCGTTTAAAATTTACCACATCTTTACATGAAAGAGGGGGGGGGGGTACACAACTAAAATTTAAGACATAAAACCAATACAAATTGTTAACCCCGTCAAACTGTGACATTACATTATAAAAACCTTCATCTCTTTTCATTAATTAGATCCCAAATCTGTTATTTTGCAACAGAGTCACACGTTTTCTAAGGAAATTAACACCTGTATTCTCCCTTTAAAGCAACCCAGAACGATCCCCTTCTCTTAGCATAATTAGAACAATCCAGACTCAAAAGAAAATATCCAACTATTCTATTGTATGAAAATAGTAGCAAACGTTCTGTAATAACATAAGAAGCAAGATCGATGACCCATTACTGATCCAACCATATGTACTATCCTTCAGTTCCCTTAACCATTCAGAGACAAAAATATGCAAACTCAATGATTGGAATGTCATTCAGCTACAAAATTTCATAGAACACTACAATCCATGCTAAATACAAGCAAGATACTACCCCTTAGAAGAAATGTTCAACATCCAACTCTATGTGCATTAGAAGTAACATCCAAAACAGTAAAACATAAATGGAAATAAACTTAAGAGCATGCTTCAAACTCTTCATTTTTTTTGTCATTTCATTCTCCAAATTCACGTTACAAATCATTGAAACTCAATGTAAGTACCTGGGAATGAAAAGGCAAAGGGAAAAGTGAGGAATCAGCAGTATCAAGTGCAAAAATCAGCACCAGCAACAGAACATCCCAGATTCGGTAATTGAAACCACAAAATCAGTTCCAAATCCAATGGAACAGTAAACTCCAACAAAGCTCGAACCAAAAACTTTTTCCAAAAAAACTAATATCAACCCATTTCAAACCCCATAATGAAGAACTATTGTTTTCAGGAGTTGAAAGGAATCAGAAATCACTGAAGAAACTTAATGAAACAGTAAAGTTTTGTCGTTTGGTATTTTACTGGACTTTTATCTCTCCCCCCCCCCCTCCTTGAGGGATCAGATTTGCACTCTTAGTCCTTTTCTAATTTTCATTTTAGCCTAGATATCCCTACTCTAATTATCATATTTTCAAGTTAGTCCCCCAATCCTTTTTCCTAGAATCTTCCTAGGCAGTTAACAAAAGATTCCTCACCTAGACTACCCAAAGTACCCTCAACCGCCCTATTATTTACCCTAAAAACCAACCCGAGTCAAGTTGACCCAGGACCCAAACCCTGGCCTACCAATTCGGCCACCCTTCTTCTTCGGGCCTCTAAACTTTCAGAACCCAATCAATCAAACCCAACCCTCAACAAACAAAATTTGACCAACCAGAATTGCAAGGGCGTCCAAAACTAAAATTTCAACTAAACAGCAAATAAAGGATTTTGCAAACAAAAATGGAAAACAAACAAACACTAAACCAAACTCTAACCAATAGAAGAAGAAAACTGTACTAAAAAAAATAAATGGAAAAAATCTGAGAGAGGGAAGATACAGACGAAGCTTGAAAGGAAATTGCAGAAAAGCGATAAAGGCTCGAAATACCTGAATGGGACAATCAAATGATGAGCTCGCATGGACTAATCGACCATTTTAACTTGGACCCGGAATGAGTGTTATTCGGGTTGCTCTTGTGAGAACAACCCGCCTAAAACTTGTTTCAAATCCAATAACTTTTCATGCTCGGGGAAATAATCACGCTAGACCTTAACGGATAAGACAAAGTTGAAGAGGGAATTAGGGTTCCGGATTTTGATTCCAGATTTGAGGAGATTGGGTGGATTCGAGGAAAACCATGTTGATATTTGGACAGAGGGGAGTGATAGGGTCCAGGGGTGTTGATTTGGGAGTGATTGAGGGTGGCGCCGACGGAAAAAATGGCGAGTTTGAAGGGCGGCGTTAGGGTTCATAATCAATGAGATGAACGAAGAGGGGGTTATTTGGATTGAACTGATTTCTTTGTCTCTTAAGACAGTTTTAAGTGGTGTATGTGAATTGATCTGGGCCATCGGATGAAGCGAGATGAAGGGTCCAGATTGATCTAGCTTAAGTGAACTCTAAATGTTGTCATTTGGACCTAAATGAGAACTGAGACCGGGTTACAACATTGGACCTGCGCGGGTACTGGGTAAAATGTTTGGGCCTCGGACAAATTACTCACCTTGGCCCAATACTCTAATTCTCTTTCACTTCACCTTTCTTTTTATTCCCTCTATTTTCTTTTCTTTTTCTAATTTCTTTTTGTTTTCTTCTTTTCCTTTTTTTTTTCAAAAATTGAAACTAAAATCCTAAATTAAATTATAAAATCAAATTAACTTATAAAAAATACTATATAATCCTAAATAATTACCACAATTAATTGATATCTAAATTAAAAGGGAAAACTATCAATATTCCAAAATTAAAATTAAAAAATGCAACATAAACTATTTTTGATTTTTCCATTTTTAAAACGACTAATTAATTAATAATCAATTCCTGAATGCAAATGCAACATATTTTTTTGTATTTTTCAAAACACGCACAGACAAATGCAGACAATTAACGGAAAATGCCACAAAATTCACAAAATTGCAAACAATGAGAAAAATAATTATTTTGTTTTGAATTTGTGGGAGTAATTCATATAGGGCAAAAATCACGTGCTCACACTTTATTTAGATCCTTATAATCTACACACATTCTAATATTGTTCCCCTTTTTGGGGACTACGACTACGTTGGCTAACCACTTAGGATATTTGACTTCCCGAATGGACCCTACTTTAAGGACTTTAGTTTCCTCTTCTTTTATGAAGGCGTGCTTCACCTCGGACTGAGGCCTTCTCTTGTGCTTTATTGGTCTGAACTTGGGATCCATGCTCAACTGATGAGTTGTAATCTTGGGCGAAAATCCTATCATATCTAGATGGGACCACGCAAAGCAATCCATGTTATCGATAAGAAATTGAATGAGTTTTTTCCTGAGTTCGGGGGTTAACCATGTTACTAGGTATACCTTGCGTTTGGGTAGATACTCGATGAGTATCACCTGTTCCAGCTCTTCGACTGTTGACTTAGTTGCATCCGATTCTTCGGGATTGATGAAGGTTCGAGGAGTGAGAAAATCCTATTTATCATCTTCGATTAACTGTTTATACGCTTCGGTCGAGGATGAGGGCGGTGATTTCTATTTGGCTGCTTGCTTATCTTTGATGCTCGATTTTTCTGAGGTCGAGGATTCTGGTATCGGTGTCACCTCATCGACTACAAACATCTCCTTTGCAGCGTGTTGCTCTCCGTAAACTATTTTCACCCCGTCCTCTGTTGAGAACTTCATCATCTGGTGAAGGGTCGATGGCACCGCCCTCATGTTATGGATCCACGGCCTCCCGAGCAGTGCGTTATACCTCATGTCACCTTCGATGACGTGAAATTTCGTGTCCTGGATGGTCCCAACCACGTTTACTAGTAAGATTATTTCTACCTTTGTTATCTCGCTAGCCAGGTTGAAACTGTTCAAGACCCAAGATGCGGGCACAATTTGATCAACTAGGCCGAGCTGTTCTATGACCCTCGATTTGATTATGTTTGCCGAGATACCTGGATCCACAAGAACACATTTTACTTGAACTTTATTTAACAAGATAGAAATTACCAGGGCGTCGTTCTGCGGTTGTGAAAGGCCTTCTGCCTCCTCGTCGTTGAATGTAAGGGTGCCTTGGGGCATGTAATATCAGGTTCGTTTCACTCTTGTAATTGACACTTTGGTGAGTTTGAAAATAGGTCCCTGCGGGATGTCGACTCCACCGACGATCATGTGGATAACATGCTGAGGTTTTTATTCCTCATTCTTTTTGTGGGCGTCTCTCTCTCTGAAGTGATTTTTGGCTCTGTCGCTAAGGAATTCTCTAAGATGACCCTCGTTGAATAACCAAGCCACTTCTTCTCTCAGCTGCCTTCAGTCTTCGGTCCTGTGGCCGTGTGTGTCGTGGTATTTGCACATTAAGTTAGGATTTCTCTGAGAAGGATCAGTTTGTATCAGCCTTGGCCACCTAGTCTCTTTAATCCTTCCAATGGCTGATACAATACCCGAGGCATCACCGCTGAAGTTATACTCTGATAATCGAGGTGCTTCCGTGGGATCCGCGTATTTATCGAATCCAGTCTTACTCATGAGTCCCCGAGGATTATGTCCTCGGTCACCCCTTCGATCATTACCGATGGAATTACGTCCCGTATGGTTGTTTCTTCTATCTGCGGCGTACGACTGATATCGATCTTTGGTTGGCCTTGATTATCTGTTGAAATATTTGGCTCTTACCTGTCGACCGGCTCGGGTGTACTGAACCCGAAAGGGCTCCTAGTTGGTCATCCTCAACTCTAATCTTCAACTAGTATCGCTTGTGAACATCCGCCTGAGTCACAACCAGGTATTCTATTAAATTTTATTTCAGTTGGTGTGATGCGATCGAGCACCTCTCGTTTAGTCCCTGTGTGAAAGCTTGGACAACCCAGTCCTCGGTAACCGGTGGCAACTCCATACATTCCATTTGGAATCGAGATACAAATTCTCATAGCATCTCATTTTCCCTCTGCTTTACCTTGAAGAGGTCTGATTTTCTTGTTGCAACTTTTATAGTTCCAGCGTGCGCCTTTACAAGCGAGTCTGCCAATATGGCAAACAAATCGATAGAGTTCGAAGGCAAGTTGTGATACCAAATCATGGATCCTTTGGATATGGTCTCTCCGAATGTCTTCAGCATGACTGACTCGATTTTGATCATCTTCCAAATCATTTCCTTTAATAGCGCACATATAAGAGGTAACGTGCTCATTAGGGTCCGAGGTCTCATTGTATTTTGGTATGTCAGGCATCCTGAATTTCTTCGGTATGGGCTTTGGAGCCTCACTTGGAGGAAATGGTTTTTGTACAAGTTTCTTAGAGTCCATTCCCTTTAAGATCGGTGGTGTCCCGGAATTTGATCAACTCGAGAGTTATAGGTTTCCACCTTCTTATCGTTGGCTTCAATCTTCTTCTCCCCCGACTCTATCCTCTTAGTAAGCTATTCGAGCATTCTCATTATAGCAGTGTCGGTCGTCGAAGTATTGTCACCTGATATTTCAGGCACTGGCTCGGTACAACGAGTAGCTTCTTGTTCGACCCTATTCAGAGTCTGGTGCTGCTTTTGCAATTGGGCAATAGCATTCTGTTGGGCTTGTATTATTTCAAATATGACTTGGGGACTAACACCTCATCTCCTCTGCCCTGGGTACCTCGACCGTCGGTCCGACCTTCTCTGCGTACACTTCCATCGCGGTCTCCGCCTAAATCTACATTCAAAGCAATGTGTGGACCGACATCGACAGGGTTAGCGGGTGGCACTCCTCCGAGACCAGGTTGTGGGACCTCGACTCCTGGAGCGACAATATTCTCGTTCTCCCCGTGGAGTCCCAGGCTGTTGTCACCATGTGTGGCTGTGTTTTGTGAGTTTGACACGACTTATCCTGAAACAAAATTCTTTGCAAGAAGCAAGCATAAAATAGTGTGTTATACCAGAATTAACACTGAAAAATCACTATTATCCTTAGTTTCATGGTGGGCGCCAAACTGTTTACCTCGAAATACGAGTAACAATTAAATTTATAATGTGGTTATAAGGATATGCGATCCAATTCACTGCTAATTGGTAAATAATCAAGCAAATAAATGAATTAAATGATTTATTCAATCAAAACCGTAAAATTGCAAGCGATCGACCTCGATCTGGATTAGACTCTAGAATGATTTGCCAAGAACAGTAAGAATAACTATAATAATGCGAACAACTCGAATGCGTAGAATTAACAGTAAATAACAGAGCTTTGTATTCAACAGTGTGAGTAAGAACTAGAGCGTTGTGATAATTGTGATGATCGATCCATACAAATGAATAGGGTTCCTCTTTATATAGTAGAGGAATCCTTAATAAGGAATGATTCTAATTGCGGAAGTAAGATACATGGTTGACATTATTAATCGCCAATAGCTCTATCGGCTCCGAGATTCTCGCCGGGATTGATGATTGAGCTCGGATATTTCGCGATTTTGTTACTGTGCTGTCGATCTAGTCTGACCTCGATATCTCAGCCTCCATACTCACTGAGCCCAAACGTACTTGGATCCCAACTTAAAATCGAGACATATTACTCGAACCCTCAGGCACGAACATCTTCGGTTTCTACCGTACACGCTGAGACTTTTCATTAGCACAATGTGGGGGAAACGAAAGAAAAACTGAAAATTTAACGTCGCTAGGGTTCGTATTTGCTGAAGATCATCAAACAATTAGAAGCTTCCTTTAATAATTAAAAGTACTAAAAGTAATAATAATGCAGCATCCCACTTAGCTTCCAACTACGAAATGTATCATCGGAAACCAGTTATGAACTTAATTTGGACGGAAGTTATTTTCGCAATTATATTTTACTAATATGAGGATTAATCAATGTGTTAATTAACTAAATCTGCTCTTATCCCTCTAATTTCTGTTAATAAAGAATTTTGTCCTATGATAAAGTGGAGCACCAACTAAGACATTAGAATTCATCTTGTCACATGGAAGCAACTCAAGTTAATTAGCTAACATTCTTTTCATTTTTAATTATTTTTTATTGGGTTGGTAAGTAGTTTAACATATGATTGCTTGTAAATTAATAATAATTCCATATAATGTAAGACAAGAAAAGTATGATTATGGGTTAGTTTAGTTTAAGCATGACTACTTAAATTAACTCAAACCAATCAAAGCGGGCCATGAATTGATCTCCACAAACCAATAGTTCATTCCTTCTGACTAATAAGTTTAAACTCATGGACTTAACTATATATTAGACTGCAACTTTAGATTATATATTGGAGGCCCCCCTTTGCTTTTAGCTAATTTCTAGTTTATTTTTATCCATTAACCGTTCATATTTTGACGGTTGGCGTCCTCTCACTTGATCAATTAAGCTCAAATGCATCCCTAAATTAATAGTTCAAACTACAAAGTAGTTGTGTCAAAATAATATATTTGATGTATCTCATAGGAAATGATAAAGATTGAAAACGAAGATCAACGCGTCTAAATTTTTATGTGAATTAGGACATTGATTTCTTAACTTTTTAAGTAAAACATTAAAGAATAGAAACTACATAAATTGAAATGCACTTAAAAGATAAAATGTTTTGAAACATTCATAGTAAATAAACAATTTAACTACCAACTAATAATTGTGCCATATATATTGGACAAATGGAGTAGTAAAATTACAGTGCGCTAGGATTATTTTTGTTGATTCTTTCCTTATTTAGAGTCAATATGCATGTATGTATATCTTAGTATTTCTTGGAATAATATAAAAGGGAATTCTCTCAAATCCCTTGCTTTTTACATGGTATCAAAGCGGGATCTTTTGCTTCGTCGAAGCTAGTCAGAAACATCATCGGTGGTTGATGTGGTCAGCAGTGGTGAAGCCAGAAAATTCAATAAGGGTGTTCAAAATTAAACATCATTTGCTAGTGACCTATGCACATAAAGCAACATCAAATTAAATATGAATAACGAGGTATCTGAAGGGAGACTGGTGGTGGAATAGAGAGGTGCAAGGAAAAGTGAAAACCAAGAAAGTGGCGTATCTAAAGCTAGTGAAAAGTGTAGACGAGGAGGAGAAGAGGGCGAATAAGGAGAAATATAAGTTGGCTAAGAAAGAGGCAAAGCTAGCAGTTACGGCGGCCAAGACTTCAACTTTTTTGTATGAGGAACTCGAGGGCCGAGGTGGGGTAAAAGGTTGTTCAAGTTAGCCAAGGCGCGAGAAAGGAAGGCTCGTGACTTGGACCAAGTGAAGTGCATCAAGGACGAATAAGGTAAAGTTTTGTTGGACGAGGGGTTTATCCGTCGGAGATAGCAGACCTACTTCGATAGTCTCTTGAACAACGAGGGGGACATGAGCATTGTACTGGGTGATTTGAAACTCTCCGGGAGTCATTGTGACTTTGGGTATTGTAGGCGGATTAGAGTTGATAAAGTTGAGGGGGCTATGTGTAAGATGAGCAACGACAAAACGACCAGGTCGGATGAAATCGTGGTGAAGTTTTGGAAGAGTGTGGGCAAGGTGGGCTTGGAGTGGCTTACTAGGTTATTTAATGTTATTTTTAGAACACAGAAGATTCCCGAAAAGTGGAGGTGGAACATGATAGTTTCTATATACAAGAACAAGGGTGATATCCAAAATTGCAATAACTATCGGGGTATCAAGCTGCTTAGCCATATTATGAATGTTTGGTAGAGAGTGGTAGGGCTAAGGGTGAGGAAAAGTGTGTATATATCCGAGAACCAGTTCAGGTTTACGCCAGGGCATTCGACTACATAAGGCATCCCCCTTGTTAGGAGATTGATGGAGCAGTATAGGGAGAGGAAGAAGGACTTGTATATGGTGTTCATCGACTTAGAAAAGACGTAAGATAAAGTTCTGAGGGAGGTTTTGTGGAGATGTTTGGAGGCTAGAGGTGTACTTGTTGCCTATGTTAGGGTGATTAAGGACATGTATGATGGAGCAAAGACCGAGTGAGGGCGGTGGATGGAAACTAGGACCATTTTCTGGTTATGATGGGGATGCATCAGGGGTCGGCACTCAGCCCTTTTTTGTTTGCCCCAGCGATGGACGTACTCATGCGCCACATCCAAGGGGAGGTGCCGTGGTGCATACTATTTGCAGATGATATTGTATTAATTGACGAGTTGCGAGGCGGTGTGAATGCACAGTTAGAGGTATGGAGGCAGACCCTGGAGTCTAAGGGTTTCAAGTTAAGTATGACCAAGACGCAATACTTCGAGTGTAAGTTCAGTGGTGAGACTCAAGGAGGGGAAGGAGAGGTGAGACCGGACTCGCAGACCATTCCTAGGAGAGGAAGTTTTAAGTACTTTGGGTCTATTATTCAGGGGGATGGAGATATTGATGAAGATGTCACACATCGTATTGGGGCGGGATGGATGAAATGGAGACTCGCTTTCGATGTTCTGTGTGACAAGAAGGTGCCAACGAAACTTAAATGTAAGTTCTACAGAGTGATGGTCATACCGATGATATTGTATGGGGCTGAGTGTTGGCCATTCAAGATCACTCATGTCCAGAAGATGAAGGTAGGAGAAATAAATATGTTGAGATGGATATGCGGGCACACTAGGTTAGATAGGATTATGAATGAGGTTATTCGCGACAAAGTGGGTGTGGCTCCTATTGAGGACAAGATGCGGGAAGCGCGACTTAGGTGGTTTGGTCATATGAGGAGGAGGAGAATGGACAAACTGATGAGGAGGTGTGACATGTTGACATTGGAGGGCCTAAAAAGAGGTAGAGGTAGGCGAAAGAAGAGGTGGGGAGAGGTGATTAGGCAAGACATGACACTGCTTCAACTAACCGAGGACATGATCCTTGATAGGAAGACATGTAGGTCGAGGATTAGGGTAGTAGGGTAGATAGTTTAGAGTTTTCATAACAGTAGTGTAGGCATATAAATTTTATTAAAATTAAGTCCGTAAAACAATTTAGACTATATTTTAAATTCAAGATATATAAGTTCAAATAAATTTATTGGGCTAATATAATTGAATTAATTATATAAGTCCAACATATAAATAGATTAAATAAATAAGTCTTATTCCATTGGTCTAGTCCATTTAGTTGGGCTACAAATGATGAGCCCACTTCCTAAAGCCCAAGATGTCATCTTCCTAGAGGCCCAGTTTGATGCCCGTGTGTCAAATGACGTGGCACGCCAAGTCAAACGGAAGAGCCAATAAGATCATGCCACGTGTCAAAATGACAAGGCATGCCAAGTCATATTAAAAGGCCAATGAAATCGCGCCACATGTGCAAGTGACATGTTCTGGCCAATCAAATGTGGCTATGTCACACTTCAATTTGATTGGCCGAAAAGAGTTTGTTCTTATCACAATTCCTCCCTTCCACAACTATAAATAGGGGTCTTCATAACTCAGAAAAGACACTAGAAGTTATAACAAGAATCAAGAGAGAGCTCGTGGATCAAACCCCGCAAATTTCTCTACAAGTTTCAAGTTTCAAGCAATCAAGTTCACGCTCAAGAACGAAGAACAATTAAAGTATTCAAGATCAAAAGCGAAGTCAAATCAAATACAAGGCGTTCAAGATCAAGGCTACTTGTTCGTGATACAATTCGTGGCAACGATAAAAGTGTTCACGACGGATAAATCAAATTCAAATTCAAGATCAATCTCAAAGGCCCTTGAATTTATATTGAAAAGAAGAATCAAAGGATTTATAGATTGTAACGCTCAAATATTTGAAATCAAATACTACGATTGTTGCGATATTTTTCAGTCTTGATTTTAATTTTCTTGACGCAATTTATTGTCTACAAATTCTGGCACGCCCAGTGGGACAATCTCTACCTCTCATCTCAACTTTTCAATCACCAAAGTTTAAGAACAACGAAATGGCTTCCAAGAAAATCAACTCCAGTTCAACTTCCGCCAAGGCTGCTAATTCCAGGATCTATGCTGATGTGGAAAACATACTCAAAGTTACCTTTGGAAGATTTGGACCAGTTACGAGGAGCAAAGCAAGATCGTTAGGACAACAAGCACCCCAAGTGCCTATCTACCCCTATTTTCGGATCTTCATCCTCAAAAGGATCAAGATCTTCCACAAATGCACCCGAAGGAGGAAGCGATGTTGCTGAAAAGATCAAGAAAACTCTTGCTCTGCTTGACCTCTCCGGATCCAAGCACTCTGCTGTAAAGGAAGATGATGACGCTTCAAGTGATGGATCCTCCCCACTTACACCACATAGCGTGGGACAATCGAGGATCAATCTGTGTGAAAATCCATGCTACTCTCCATCATCCATGACAATCATACAAGCCATGGTAACAAACACTTCATCTGTGGAGGAGGAGTTGGTAAACTTGACGGAAGAAATCGCTGGCTTGACCAAGTGCATGCAAAATCAAGATTCTAGAATCGACAAGCTAATATATAGGGTGGGAATCTTGATGGAAGAAGAATCCCCCCATGCACCTGGAAAAATCCTAGAAGTCCAAGAGATTGATGCTCCCCCACGACAAGTTGCATCCACTAAGGAAATTTCAGTCTCTTCGGAAGGGATGATTCCAATCAATCAACTAAAGGAGTTTATTGAAGGGACTATTAAAAGCAAATATGAAGTTGCTTCCAAGTCCTCCTTTACCTATGCAAAGCCGTACACTTCAAGGATCGACATCTTGAAGATGTCTGCTGGCTATCAACCTCCAAAATTTCAACAGTTTGATGGCAAAGGCAACCCAGAGCAACATGTGGCGCACTTCGTTGAGACATGCAACAATGGTGGGACTTATGGAGATTACCTTGTCAAGCAGTTTGTCCTCTCATTAAAAGGAAATGCTTTTTATTGGTACACGGACCTCGAGGCTGGATCTGTTGATAGCTGGGATCAACTAGAGCAAGAATTCCTCGATTGCTTTTATAGCACGAGACGTACTGTGAGTATAATAGAACTCACAAGTACTCGTTAACGGAAGAGTGAACCAGTTATCGACTTTATCAATCGTTGGAGGAATGCAAGCCTCAACTATAAATACATGCTTAGTGAAGCTTCTGGCATAGAGATGTGCATCCAAGGTATGCATTGGGTGTTGCGCTACATCTTGCAAGGTATCAAGCCTGGCACATTTGAAGAACTTGCAACTCGTGCCCATGACATGGAATTGAGCATGGCCTCTGCTGGGAACGAAAGGCTGCCCATCTATGAACCTCGCAAAGGGAACGACAAGCAAGAAGTCAGAAAATGGAGCAAGTTTGTACCGAGATCTGAAAATAAAGAAGCTATGAATGTCAACACATCACCTGTGAAGTTCACGGCGAAGGTGAGTAAGAAGCAGAGTATGAAATCCACTTCGTTTCAAGATAAGCCAAGTGGAAAGTTGACTCTAAAAGAAATTCAAGAGAAAGAGTACCCATTTCTAGATTCTGATATGCCGGCTATTTTTGAAGAACTCCTCGAGTTAAATCTCATTGAGCTTCCAGATAAGTGTTTTGTCTTCAAGAACAAAGTTATGGACTTGGCTCGTGAAAAGATGATCGTGCTTGAAGATGAGAAAGCAATCGCAAACAAAGTCTCTATCATATTTGGCTCATTCAATCAAGATGAATTATGTAGTTCCAAAGAAAGTAAAGATGAAGAATTACTGGAGAACTACAAGGTTGAAGATGGTCAACTTGAGGATGATGAAGGTTGGACACTGGTGACTCATCGTAGGCGCCACAAAAGGGGCCTACGCAAAGGATCAATGGAACAACCAACGAGGAAGATAATGGTGAAAAGACCTAGGAGATGGAAACCAGTTAAGCACGTAAATAAAGCGAAAGTGGAGGTACACCACCCTCAAAAGCCACGGTATCCACTGACCTTGGAGGATTTTTTACCAAGTTGGTTCTGCACGAAGATTTCCCATGGGGGTATTGATGCCTCTTATTGCCATACTGACGCAGGGAAAGAAAGGAGTGATGACCTACTCTCGGCACCATCTTCGAAAAATCTCATCGACTCCACTACTCAAGAAGTCGATGCTTGTGAGGAAAAAGTCACATTCACAAGTGACGATCTTCTGCTAGGTGAAACTCCTCATAACCGCCCATTCTACCTGGTTGGCTATATTCGTGATGAAAGGGTAAACTGAATTTTCGTTGACGGAGGATCCTCAGTGAACATTTTTCCAATTCACACTGTGAAACATCTTGGTATTCCCATGAACGAACTCTCAGAAAGTCGTGTGATGATCCAAGGATTCAACCAAGAGGGGCAAAGAGCCATAGGCGCGGTCAGGCTGGGAATCACTATTGAAGATATGCAATCAAGTGCATGGCTGCATGTGATCGATGCGAAGACTTCGTACAATGTTTTGCTTGGAAGGCCTTGGATACATGAGAATAAAGTAGTTCCATCTACCTACCATCAATGTCTAAAATACTACGAGGGTGAAGTCGAGAAGAAGATAGTTGCTGATGATGAGCCATTCACCGAGGCAGAGTCACACTTCGCCGATGCAAAGTTCTACTTGAAGAACCGCATTGTGAAGGAGCTAAAGGTTGATGATGGCATGAAAAGCAAGAATGACGAGCCCATAACCAAAAGAACTGAGGTGACTATTGGTAAAGCCAAAGCCGTTACTGAGGAGGTACAACCCAATGTGAATAAATCTCATAGAGGGGATATTGCATCTTATGGCAAGAAAGTAAGTCCTAAGCTCCAATATGTCCCTAAAAGGAAAAAAGATGATGGCGAATCATCTAATCTCCAAACCAACATACTAAAGGAGTTAACTCTTCCGGTGAAATGAATTGAGGCAGTAAAGTTGTCCTCGAAGCCGCTTGCAGGGTTTGTAGCTCAAAATCGTTTGCAGAATGTGGCAATCCCTACAAAGCGAACAGATGAAGGCTTTGATCCTAATGCTTACAAGATATTTGCGAAAGCTGGATATAATCCCGATGAGCCGTCAAAAGTTAGGGAAGCTCCCATCAGAAGCTGCAACGATGCAACCATGCGAAGGTTTGGGATACAAGCAATCGTCACCAGTGCGCATCTCCATCAGAAGGGCGAGTGGCAATCACATCACAGCAGAAAATGAATCTGCCACTTCTAACAGGCCTTCTGTTTTTGACAGAGTTGGAAAATCAACTGTGAGGACTTCCGTATTTGAGAGATTGGGTCCATTAAAGAAGGTGAATAAGTTCCAGAGAAATTATCAAAATACAAGAACACCCGCTTTGCCCAAAATTCAGAGGGTCTCTAAAGATTTCCAAAGTTTGGTTCCTTCTAGAATGAGGCGAAAAACAGAAGACATGGTTTCATATGATGAAGTACTGAAGGTGAAACCATACACTGTGGTATACACTAAAGAACGTGATGAAGACGAAGAAAGTGTGGGTTCTTCGTATCATGTTACTACACAAAGCGAGCATGGTGTTTTATCTCTAATGGAGGATGATGAGAAATTGGACAATGTTTCATCATGCTACCACATATANTACTAGAGGTTGATGAAGAAAGCACTTATATTGAGTTACTCAAGGAGTTTAGGGATGTATTTGCTTGGAGTTACAAAGAAATGCCTGGCTTGGACCCTAAAGTGGCAGTCCATCACCTTGCGGTCAAGAATGGCGCTCATCCTGTTAAGCAAGCTCAAAGGCGCTTTAGGCCAAACTTGGTTCCCCTGATTGAAACCGAAGTTAACAAACTCATTGAAGCGGGATTTATTCAGGAGGTTAAATACCCAACATGGGTTTCAAGTATTGTTCCTGTAAGGAAGAAGAATGGCTAGATTCGAGTATGTGTTGACTTTAGGGATCTCAACAATGCGTGTCCCAAAGATGAATTCCTGCTTCCTATTCTAGAGCTGATGATCGATGCTACTACTGGTTACAAAGCAATGTCTTTCATGGACGGTTCGTCGGGCTATAAACAAATCCGCATGGCACCAAAAGATGAAGAGCTTACTGCATTCCGCACCCCCAAGGGTATTTATTGCTACAAGGTGATGCCTTTTGGCTTGAAGAACGCTGGTGCTATGTACCAAAGGGCTATGCAGAATATTTTCAACCATCTTCTCCACAAGAAAGTCGAATGCTATGTTGATGACTTGTGGTAAAATCAAGAAAGAATGGCGACCACTTGAAAGACTTGAGAATGGTATTTGAGTTGCTCCAGAGGTACCAACTTAGGATGAACCCATTGAAATGTGCCTTTGGAGTTACTTCTGGAAAGTTCCTTGGTTTCATTGTCCGACATCGAGGGATCGAAATTGATCAAGCCAAAGTGGATGCTATTTTGAAAATGCCTGAGCCTCGGGATATTCATGAATTGAAAAGTCTACAAGGAAAGATAGCATACCTTAGGAGATTCATCTCGAACCTAGATGGAAGGTGCCAACCATTTAGTCACCTCATGAAGAAAGACGTTCCTTTCAAGTGGGACCAAGCTTCTAGCAACGCTTTCGAAAGTATCAAAGCCTACTTGATAAAGCCTCCAGTTTTAGCAGTTCCTATACCTGGAAAGCCATTGATACTATACATTGCGGCGCAAGAAAGGTCTGTTGGAGCATTGTTGGCCCAAGAAAATAGTGAGGGGAAAGAAAACTCCCTTTACTACTTGAGCAGGATGATGACACCAAATGAGCTGAATTATTCGCCAATTGAAAAGTTGTGTTTGGCGCTAGTCTTCTCAATTCAAAAGTTGAAGCACTACTTTCAAGCTCATGTTGTCCGTCTTGTTTCCAAAGCAAATCCCATCAAGTTCGTGATGTCAAAACCTGTTCTTAGTGATAGACTAGCGAGATGGTATCTCCAATTTCAACAATTCGAGATCCTGTACATCCCTCAAAAGGCTGTAAAAGGACAAGCATTGACAGAATTCTTGGCAGATCATCTGATACCTGATGACTGGGAGCTAACTGACGAACTACCTGATGAGGATGCGATGGTCGTTGAAGTTCAACCTCCATGTAAGATGTACTTTGATGGTGTTGCGCATCGCGGGGAGCTGGTGCTGGCGTAGTATTTGTCACTTCCCAAGGTGAAGTCTTGCCCTACTCCTTCACCTTGACACAACTCTATTCCAACAATGTTGCTGAGTATCAAGCATTAATACTTGGGCTTGAAATGGCCATTGATATGAATCAATTGCAGTTGCAAGTCTTTGGTGACTCCTAGTTGGTGGTCAATCAGCTTTTGGGTAGTTACGAGGTTAAGAAGCCTGAACTATGACCATATCATGATTACGCTAAAAAGTTAATGGGGTGGCTCGATGATGTGACTATTCAGCTTGTGCCAAGGAAAGAAAATAAGAAGGCTGACACTTTAGCTGCCTTAGCTTCATCGTTAACCCTGCCTGATCAAGCGCAAGTTACTGTCTGCCAAAAATGACTGGGTCGCACCAGTCTGGACCGAAGCTTCACTTCCATATAAAAAGGATTGGATATTATTGGCCAACAATGGTAAAAGACTGCTTGGACTATGCTCGAAAATGCAAGGCTTGTCAATTCCATGCGAAGTTTATTCATCAACCTCCTGAAGTGTTGCACCCGATTGTTGCATCCTGGCCGTTTGACGCTTGGGGATTGGATGTTGTGGGACCACTGCCGAAGTCTTCTGGTGGGCACTTATACATCTTGGATGCAACTGACTACTTCTCAAAATGGGTTGAAGTTGTTGCTCTTAAGGAGGTAAAGAAGGAAAATGTTGTCATTTTCATCCGAGTAAACATAATCTATCGATTTGGCATTCCTCGTTACATAATAACAGATAATGGAAAGCCATTCGAAAATAGGTTGATGAACAAAATTTGTGATCTCTTTGGCTTCAAGCAACGTAACTCTTCAATGTACAATGCTGTCGCCAATGGCCTAGCTGAGGCATTTAACAAAACTTTATGCAACCTGCTGAAGAAAGTCATCTCCAAATCCAAACGAGATTGGCATGACCGTATAGAAGAAGCTCTATGGGCATATTGGACGACTCACCGCACGCCAACACAAGCAACTCTGTATTCACTCATTTATGGAGTCGAAACCGTCTGCCACTTGAGCGTCAAATACCTTCATTATGACTGGCTATTCAAGAAGGGATCACCGATGAAGAAAATGCTCAACTTCGATTAGCAGAGTTAGAGGCTCTTGATGAGAAGAGGTTGGAGGCCCAACAAAGTCTTGAATTCTATCAAGCTCGATTGTCTCGTGCCTTCAATAAAAGAGTTCGCCCGAGATCCTTTCAAGTAGGAGATCAAGTCCTTTCCATAAGAAGACCCATTATCACTTCCCATAAACCTGTAGGGAAGTTCACTTCAAAATGGAACGGGTCATATGTCGTGCAAGAAGCCTATTCAAGTGGGGCTTACAAACTGGTTGATGCAGATGGCATGAGAATCGGCCCTATCAATGACAAGTTTTTGAAGAAGTATTATCCTTGAAGTTGCAACACTCCTTAATGCATGAGCATAAATTGCATGTTACTCCTGGCCCGCATGAGTCTAAACTGTGTACGGTCCAAAAAAAACAAAAAAAAAGAGGGTCCGCTAGGTTGAAAACCTCGAAAGAGGCGGCCTAGGCAAAAGTTAGGACACAAAAAAAAAAAAAAAA